>VFXL01000476.1:48789-100001 GCA_009761765.1 Phenacoccus solenopsis | reverse complement strand
TCGTTTCGAAGTCCGTTTTACTCACCGTACATTTTGAGATAGGCACACAGTACAACAATAAATATATCACTAGGATGGAGTATAACGTCATTTTTGTAGAACTATTTTCACGGTAACATATGTAGGTACTAGATATAGGTAAACCAAAACGCCAAAAAGTAGACTTTCTTTCACTGAAATAGTGAGAGTGAATTTGGAGACAAACTTCAAAGACGAATAATCACTAAGCACTATGTTTGCCCTTTGGATATGTTAGCTGACGCAAGTCAAGTGCATCTGCTATCCCAAAGGATCAGAGGTGAATTAATTAATTTTATTGCTATCAATAACACATAAATACTCAGTTTATATTTTAATTAATAACTTTTTCAGTATGGAATTATCACTAATAAGACCTTCTATGAATTCGCTGATTAATTTTTAATCACGATGAATATGATCATGACGAGATAAATATCGAAGACATCGAAGTGAATTGAAATATTCTAACGAAGGTTCGAAAACACGAACTTCATAATAGCCTTTCATTGAGAAATTTTTCATTCTTTAAAAAATGTTGGCCAAGCAAGGACGTAAATGATTAAAACTATTTCATAGATTTTCCAGTATGATTAAGAGGATTCTTCATCATAGAAAATAAGTAATTATTATTAGGTGAAAAAAATAACCAAAATAGGGGTTTTGCATACAATATTTCTCCAAAACCAAGCATTTAAATGAAATGATTTTTTATTTATTTTGCCCTTAAAGCTTTCTTTATAACACTGAGAAACCGGATTTGCGATATTTTCAATCATTATACTCCTTTCATAGTGTCTCAGAGTAAGCGTACCTACTTCTGGGAATTTTCAAGATGATTTTTAAATAAACTAAACTGAAAATTAAAAAAACGTAAGCAGCCACGCCACATTAATGGAACAGAGTTCTTAATTGGTGAGGTTTGCACATAATGTTGCAAACTCTTTTAGGTTCACAGGCCACACCCAATACAGAGTCTGAAAACTCTTAGCGTATACCTCCCAAAAACTACTTAAGAAGTTGAATTAAAAAAAAAACTACTATTTCTTACCATATTTACTATAATTATGTGAACATATATTATTCAAATTATAACAACTTGAGGCTACTCAAATTATTCTCAAATTTTTACGATCCGCCATTTCAGATCCATTTTGACCAAATTCAAGAGGTTATATTCTGGTCATCAACTAACCCTATCTATGAAGTTCTACTTTTCTAGGTCAATTTGATGACGAAATATGGAAGATTCATGAATTTTTCCACCACAAATCAACACCCAACCGGGACATATACTTGCAATATTTCGATGCTCTACTCGAAAAATATAGAAACTATGATCAGATCTTTGTAGATCGATCAAAATTTGAAGGAAAATTAGACGCGACATTCATTCATGAAGCTCATATGATACTCAACCCTCTTCCAGCTCACTTCTCAATTCTATCCAGCGAACTACATGCAATCAAACTAGACTTCATCTCAACACATATCGAGATCTTCTCCGACTCACTAACTGCCATAAATTTCACAAATAACCTATCATGCAAAAAAAACAGCATTATATGTATAGCTCAAGAAATAGCCCAAACCCTCAGCTCAATCTATAATAATATTATGCTCTGCTGGATTCCATCCTTTGAGTATATATCTCCTGGAGTGATAGAAATGCTAGTTCAGTGGGTATAGCGTTAGAGGGCGCTTTTTAGTTGTAGTTGAGGCCCGAAAGATCATCAATAATCATAATATATCATTATTGGTTTTTCATCCGCGTTTTTACGTGAAAGAAATTATATTACTAATTACTAATGATTTATAAACGGATTTGTTTACTTTGTCATAAAAAAGAAAATTTATTCAAGTAGGTTCAGCACAATATTATGGCAGGTAAATTAAGAAAATTCATAACTATTTATTGAAAAATAATTGCAATGAATTTTGTAAATTTGGTTTCCCAAAGGATGAAAAGTACAAGCATGGAGATTGAAGAACCCAAGCATTTCCCATTCATTTAATTGTCGTCAAACACCTGTCGCGAATAGCGACCAAATTCAAATAAGTCAACTTATTCCATCCATCTTGAATTTGCTAAAAGAATTATATTTACCATCAAGAGGTCTCCTTAATGAAATCATGAAAATTAAATTCAAAAATTTACATTTAGCCATTACCCTTGACGAACTTGAGTCCTCAAGTTCTCAAAAGTTCAAAACATTTGGAAATGGAAATTAGAAAAAAACTTTTGAAATCTGGAAAATGCCTGAATTTTGTTTGTTTTTTTTTTCAATGATTAAAACATATATCTGAAATAAATAAAAAAATAAACTAAAGTATCAAGTTCAGAAATGAAAATTCCCAACTTATTTATTTAAAGCATGAATATTGAATACTTCCCGTTATTGTTTGCACTTCAGTGAAATGAAATATAATTAATCAATAAAAACAAACTGAAATAATTGTGAAAACAAGAAAATTTTTACAAATAGAAGTCTTTACTTCTGCACTTTTACTTCAGTTTTTAAGGATTTTTCATTAGCTTATTAAGTTATCACACCACTCCGGGCATCAACTATAACTGAACAGCGCCTTCTAACGCTATAGCCCGCATATAGCGAAATCGGCTATTTCTATCACTCCAGGAGATATACATATACTCAAAGATTCCATCACACTGCAATATACCTCATAACAAAATGGCTGACAATTATGCAAAAATATCCACATCTTTTTATCCAGAACAAAATATTCCCATACCACTTCCTGATATTAAAAATTCAATCAAATCTTATACTATTGAAGCTTTTCAAAACTACTGGAATAATATCCCATCCTCTAACAAACTCAAATCTATTCAACCAACAGTCACTCCCACAACATTCTTGAACAATATTTTAAGAACTCTCTCACTCGAGTCCGCACTGGTCACACTATTCTTATACATGGCCATCCACTTTCCAAACAACTGCAGCCTAAATGCTTACGTCGTAATACTCTTATCACCATTAACTAGGTCTTCACCCAACATCCTAAATTTCAACATCTTTGAATTAAATTCTTCATAAATAACCGATCTCTCACTCAGCTTATAGCAGGTGCATTTCCCCAGCACCCTCACTTCGGAATTTGGGAATGAAACTTAGTGCATTCGTTTGTGCTACGTTGTGCTACGTTTGTGCCGCAAACCGCGTTGTTTGTGCTACTCTCCTTCCCGAGGTATACCCAAAACAAGTTGGGGGTGCTGAGTAAACGTCCGCACCTCCGCCGACGGGTTTGAAACTGGGCGCAATCGTTTGTGCTACGTTTGTACTGGTTTGCTTACATTGCATTATCAAAATTTAGAAAAGTTGAATGGTAACCCTGTTGACGAAGCACTCGCTTTCCGCTGCCTGATTCGCTAAAGAAGGAGCGAAAAATATAAAAAAGTTGCTTTTTGAAATACGTTAATGAAATAGATGGCTATTTTATGGGCGAAAATTTTGAAATATTGCCCTGCATATAATAAGCGTATTCAGCGTAGCGACTTTTTATACTTTTGTTCATTATCATAGCAAAATCTTTAGCGTATAGCGAATTCTATCACGTTCTAGCGTGAAAAGCGAATTCAACTTACCACGTTCGTTGTTGCGTGCGCACTTCCCCCTACAATCGGTTCCAAGTATACGGTATATACTACATATGCCGCATATTTTCGACCTTGATAAAATGGATCCAAAATGGCGGATTTACAAAATTTGAAGATAATTTGAGGACCCTCAAATAGTTATAATTTGAGAAATATGTGTTCACATGATTATTTCATGGCAAGAAATACTATACATTTGTGCCAAATTGAACTTCTTAAGTGTTTTTGGAAAGGATAGGGTAGGGGTTTTCAGACTTGGTATTGGGTGTGGCCTGTAGTGATGAACGGTTAAGCAAGGTTATTACTAAATCAAAACAAGCCCCAGTTAAAAACTCAGCTCCAGTAATGCGGCATCGCTGCTTACGTTTTTTTCATTACTATGCGTCGACACAACGTGTTCACGAACAATGGATATTGCGTTCTTTTTACTGATTGGCTGTCGTTAATAATATGCACTCCTTTTTCGTCATTGTGAAGATGTAGCGTTCTTATCCCCGCTATTCATATTTTTCCATCATACGTGTGATCATTTTTCTCGCCGTGTTTTTAGTTGAGACGTTTCAGAATTTCTTTCTTACATTTTTCTTTTTTCTAATATCGAAATCTTAGATAACACTAGAATATTTGTCACGTTGCTTAATTGTCAAAGTTACGAACTACACATAGAAAAACTATAATCAGTGACTAGTGAATGCGTACCAGTTAATTTCAACGCAACCCCAAATTTATCTAATTATCTACTATAATGAGTTCAAGATATTCGAAAAAACCGTAAGTACTTATTATTATAATAACACGATACTTTTACGTGCACTGAAAGAAATGTGCGGGACGATTGTATAAAAAAATGGTACTCAGTACCGAAAAGTACGGCGATTTTGGGACATGAATGCATTTCGGTAATGAGTTCATTACAAGAAAGAATTTATTCTCGGATTATCAAGAGGACGGGTAATAATACGTTTACATTTCTTATTTAGTCTTTACTAAATGGTATAGAACCTATTTCTGTACTTGAAGGTAAACATCAATACGCTATGAGGTATCTATTTCATTTATTGAAGAACTGATCGCTTAACTGGTCTATCTACCATCCGTTACATTTATGTAATGTACGCATTAAATGGTAAAGGAATAAATGCATCGCTATAATTGAAAGAAATTTAGTAATTTAGTTATTTATTTTACATTTTGTATGATACTCATTACCGAAATAAGATTATTCCCAATTGCAGCACTTTTAGGTACTGAGTACATTTCATTTATATATTTTATATCGTGGTTTCTTGAAAGCTTTTATTATTTAAGATATTATGAAAATGCGATTTGATGTGAATCATCAGTTTGGCGAGTAATTTAGTACGATAACGGTCCCAATTTTGGCGAAAAATTTCACTCTTCCCGGGTTTTACTCCGTCGAAATCAATATCAATCTAAAAATGAAAAAGCTTCTATTTAATACTTGAATAATTATAATTAATGTGTTTACATATAGGCATTACTAAATTAGAATAGGTAGGGTATTTAATTTTCTGTACCAACTTAATCCCAAAACTCAATTTCAAGGCCGGATATAATTCAAAATATGAAGCTGCAGTTAAATTTTGTTTTTTCAAATTTTCACGACAGATCGTTGTTGTTGCCTCCCAGTAAGAAATAACCGTCGATTCTGGTTCAATATTTTTTTGGAGCCACTCGTGATAAATTTTTAAGGTGTCATCGTCGAGATTAGAAGTTTTATCATTATCATTACCTACTAAACAAAAATACATTATTTTCTAAGCAAATCATCGAATCATTTCAATGAAAATTGAATGAGTGTATACTGTATACCGCTGCTATCATTTTTCAAATGTTTGGTATTTTCCAATATATTACATTCGATCAAGTTTCGTTTAATGTACCGAAAGTGTTCCAATAGCTTTCCCGTCGCGGGTTTTTTGATTTTTTCTTAGCTTTCCCCTAATTTATAAGCACGAGAGGTTTTATCCACCGTAATTACTCTAAATTTTGAATAATAAATGCATTCCTCCTCATTTGGAAACAATTCTTTTATTTCGGCCGCTATAGCCGCAAATCGAGCTGTTGAAATGCTATATGATACGAAAAAATTGAAAACAATAACGTGAAAAAATAAATAAATGAAAAGGAAATTATTTTTTGAATTTTTTCTCACTTGAATTCCGATAATTGGGTTGGGCTTAGTTTAAAATTTTTGCCCAACTCACGATCAATCGCGTAATGCACCAATTGAGATCGATGTTGGGTACTTAACGCGTTTTGATTTTTATAACCCAACAAAATCACTCGGCCTCCAGGAATTTGTTGTAAATATTCCTAATATTGTTTAATAAAAACTTTTAAGTTGAGAGCATATTTTAAATTCCTAATTCTTGAACGCAAACATGAAAAAAAAAGGATAATTTACCTCGAGCGAGCAATCGCAGTTGATGATAACTCAAAAGTTCCTCAAAAAGCTGTTTTTTGCCCTAGATCCCCTCAAAATATACTTAAGATGCTGAAAATTTGGATATGTTAAAGTCCGCAACTTACTTTTTCGTATGAAAAAAAAAAGAAAATTTTAAGGAATTTGCCCTCTCTCCAGCTCCTCTCAAAATTTGTGAACCATTATTTTGAGGTTATTAAAAAAAATGACATTTGAGAAATTCCATAAAATGGCTCTAACCGTATTTTTAGCAAAATTCATGTAAATCACTTTCTGTGGACTTCTCCACTTTCCTCCCTACGACTTTCATCAAATCCATGTTTTATACATCTATAGTTTATACAATTTTACAAAAGTAGGCTGCATCGAAATTCAGTTCTCACAATGAACGCATAAAAATTTTTTACATGTTCATCAAAATGCAATAATCGCTCAAAAAATAGAAAAAAAATAGATATTTAATACGTAAATACTTGCTAGCCTACTGTCCACATGAACATTTGCCTCAAATAAAGTAGATTTAAATAAAATAAAAAGAATACACGAAATTAGCATACAATATTTATGGCAACGTTGCTGGATCTCGACTTGTCGAAACGTTATCGTCAAAAATGGTTGTATATGTGTATAAGATCTCAGCTTTCCATACTTTACTTACGGATCTCACCTTGTTCAAAACTTCTCAAATAATTTATTTTAAGAATTTGTTACCCCTCTTTGGTGGTTATGTATCAGATGCTATAAATAAGCAATTACCCTTCCTATATATTCCATAATTTGTAAATTTTGAGTCGGATCTCAGGTTGCCCAGTTTTTAATCATATCTCACCTTGATAGATTTGCGAATATATATATATTAAAGATGTTTTGCTATATAAACAACATAGGTAGGTAGATGATTATGAAGTATTAGTGGAAAAATAGAAGACATACGCATTTACTTTTTTCTTTTCAAAAGTGATGATTCTATTTACCGCGTACGTTTTACAGTGGTAGAAAATTATAGTCTTCATTGAAAATCGTGGAGACATTTGTCTGTTTTATTTCAAAGTTATCATATGGCGGGAGGTGAAATTTTCAAACAAAAGAGCCTGTAATTTTCAAGATTTTTATTGAAAATTTTGAACTTTTGTTGACAATGAATTAATTCTGCACTCATACGTGATTTATATTTCCACAGACCAAACAATAATTATGTTATCGATGAAAAAAAGGTATCTAAATCCACATTTTATAGAAAATTGCATCACGAACGATTATTAAGGGATGTGGACGTTGCTGATGAGGTACGTGTTCAGAAAATTTTCACCGTAAAGAGTATGATCATTACGAGATCTATTCAATTTTTTCTTTTTGATATAGGCATATATATAATATATAATAGTGCAAAAACCCAGCATAATATGAATGATAATTTGATAAATTTGGCGTTGGAATGACTTTTACATAGTGTTTTGAAACTATGTCAGTGAATAAAAAAACTAGAGTTTTTTGAAAATGAAATTCAATGCAAACATAACGAAAACCAATTTTGGTGCTTTAAAAAAAAAGTTTTTACCACAAAAAAAACCATTGAAAAATGAAAAATAAAAATAAAATGTTCAATAAAATGAAATCTATACATTTTTTTTTTTTTCATCTTCAGCATTAATAAACAGCACCCAGTAAGAAAATATTAAAACGCTTTTTAAATTCTTAGAATTTAAAAAATTAAAATGCGTTTATTTGTTTACGTACTATAATTGACGTATTTGACAATTGCATGCGGAGTGCCTGAACACTAACGAATTTTTTCAAATTGCAAATAGAGGTGATCAAATCTACACATAGCTTATGAAAGCAAAATGAGTGAACACTCCTTTTAATCTATATTTAATGTTATGAATTTTACACAAAAAATTATCTCAAATAAATATGATGATACGAATTTTTAATTTCATTTTTTAATAGAGAATTTCATCCTCTTTCCAACAGTACATTGACAGAATTTTTAGCTGTTATATTCACGTTGCAGTTTTTGCTCAAAAATTGGAAATTCACTTCTCAAATTTTGAGATAGATTTTGAAAATTTTGTTTTATTTAACTTTTTACTCTATATGTCGCGAATAATGAAGTAATCGTGTCTTTGTATATGCCATTTTAAAGAGGATGAAATTCTCAACATTTCGTTTGCTTATACTTATACTAAGACTTGAACTTTTTTGAGATATTAGGGTTCAAAGTTTCGTAACACGTGCTTTTTGTTTTATAGCGAAATATCTCAATCTACGCATCCTACATACCTTTTATAAGCGAGAGAAATGTTCAGTATTTATTTCATTAATGATAATAATTCCCAAATTACGAGAAAATGAAGAAAAATATATAGAAGAAAGCAGCTCAGTTGGAGTGCATAGGAAGAATGCGAGTTCTTGTTGAACATAGGTGTGCAAGTGTGTGCATTTAGCGTTGACCGTTAACGCGTTTCCACTGCATCAAAAATTAGTTTTGCCGTCTATGAAAAATCATCATTTTTTAGCTGATTGGATATTTTATAGACTTTTTTTTAATTTATGCTTGAGAACTCAAACTTTTTAAGATATTATATTATGGTTCAATGCTTTTTCTTTTACAATGAAATATCTCGAAAACAATATTACTCGAATATCTTTTTTAGCTGAGTGTGTAACTTGAAATCGACAGCTGTTGCACTCTACTGGATCTAGGAAGGGCGGTTGGGAGAAAAGTGGGGTCTTCAAATATTTTGTGTATTAACTTCAAAAAAATTCTTCGCACATAGCCAACTCAGTTTTTAAAGAACTATTATCAAAATCATTTTTTTTTTCACAGGAGTAGTGGAGTTAATATCAAAAATAACTTTTTTGTTTAGAAAAATGTTATTATCAACTATTGAGGGAAGGTGCAGGTGAGCCCCGAAGGAGGGAGAAAAAGCAGCCTTGTATTCATATAACTTAGCACTAGAAAAATAATTTCAATGTTAGAAATGATTCTGAGTAAAATGTGCTTGGAATTCGGAAAGAGATTTTTTTGAAATATCTTTCTCATTTCATTATAAAATTTTCGACCAATTTGTATGTAAAATAAAGTAATTTTTTCTACCTAAACAATAATACAAATTAGGTAGGCTGTAATAGCTATCGTTTTTAAGTTAAAAATTCAGCTGAAAAAATAATTTTGTAATTCCATTATCGATTTTTCTCGTTGCAGCTCATTTTGTCGAAGAATCTGATGTTGACAAGATAGACGATTTGAACAAAAGCATTATATCTTGGTTAAAATATCACCAAGATATAATAACCAAAGGAAAGAAAAATGTTACTGCCGAAATCGCCGTTCCCGAAATCACCGTTCCCAAAATCGCTACGTCATCGTCAGTTATTGCATTTAATAAGTATTAAACATTATATCTAAGATTAGAATATGAAAAGATTGTATTTGTAGAATAAACATGTGAAAAGAATTTAAATGAAATTGCATATCACTTGATAAAACTGTTTGATATAAGTATACATAACTTGATAAAAAAAAGATAAATTCGATCTAACTTTTTGGACAAATTATACCTAACTTCATCTCATTTGGTTAACTTGTATCAAAATCATTATTTTTAATTTTTATAATACATGATTTCATCTAATATCGATGTTGCACGTGCCCTATTCCGAGATAAAATTTATGAAAAGAATAAAAAGGAGCTCGAAAATCGTGTGCTGGTCTCCCAAAACACAGATTTCCAGAATAAAGTGGTAAATTTATTTCTTCTTTTCAACCTTTCTGCGTGTTATATGGTGTTAGATTCATTTAGGTTTCTTCGAATTTCATTGCATTTTGAATAAACCTGTAGTTACATGCCTAAATATCGCCAGACAGTCGGCGATGCACGAAACGGTAGCGTAATACCTTCCCCTACTGGATGCTTCCGAGAAATTTCCCCTACATACATTAGACTTGGTACTAGCTTCTTTAAATTCAACAAAGTCAAAAATGTCCGAAGTCATACTACTGTCCGGAGTCACCCGATTTTACGGTACTTCCAATGATTTAAATATCGAACCTCCTCCTGCTTCAAGTTTAACCTCCATCGAAGCCGTCTCTACTTTCACTTCTTTTTCTTCAACGAGCCCTCGGAAAAAAAGAAGAAATCGGAAGCAAAAAAAATTACATTAGACCACTGCTCTAATACATAATTTGCTGGGTACCTCTTCAAAAAAATACAAGATAAATTCAACTGTGGATTATGTAAAGATACCCAGACTACAGAGGCCAACTGGTCAAGTATAGATTAAGCTCTAATTCACGCTAAAACATACCAGAAATCCACTAACGACAGCAAAGCGTCAACCAAACTTGATGTTCCTTCAGAGATATTAACAGATTTTGTAACGTGCCAAAATATGATTTTCGATACGGAGGTTGATAGTCCTCAAATGATTGGACTTCGAGCTTCAATTTTGGAAAAAGTTAATAAAACATACGCTAATCAAATAACATGTGACGAACATTTTACTTTTCTAAATAAGCACCTCATCAACACAAAGCTGTTGAGGCATTTTAGTACTATTTCCAAGAATTTAAAAGACCAACGGAAAACGAAATCCAAACTTCAAATTCTGCAAGGAAAATGAGTTAATTCTAAAAAAAAGGAAGAAAGAATTCATTATGCTTTAGACGCGAAAAAAGTTCATTTTCAACTGCTATTTTCTAAGAGTTTCAAATTAAAATAAATTTTTTCATCAATTTTTTGTGGCATTATGTTTATTTCATCGTTAAACAAGTAATGAAAAAAAAGTTCATCATCAAGTAAGATACAAATGGTAAAATTGTTGGTAAAAATAGTAATTACGATCCGCACGCAAAACTTACTAAATTAGCGCTATAGAAAATCCAAATGATTATATTTTTCGCGCGTGTTATTAAGATACTATTGCCACTCCCTTGCTACTCTACCTAAGTCAAGCCCAAATCATTTCAATGTTCAATGCAACGACGCGACGTAAACGAACGTAGCATTCCAGCATTCCAAAAAGAGAGTCGACAAAATTAACAAACTCGTTGCCCGATACCCCTTCAGGCAGTCATACCCAGCACGTTTGAACGTTGCGGGGAGAGGGAAAATATGTTGAACCGCTATCTTTGAACGAGCTCCATCCCTAACTCATTTCTGGCTCCTTTTAGAGAAAATTATGAGTGATAAATTTTTACATGGCGGTGGGCTATCTATGTATGGTTAATCTATGGTGTGATCAACAAACTGATACAAACTAATGTGAACATTATTTGTTTTCAGATTGTGAATCAATTAGGAACCATACTTGGTGGTGTATATGTGAGATATAATTGTGTGGATGTATTTAATGAAAAAGCGTAGATCCAAATGACAGAAACCTCATAAAATGATGAGAACTAGCTTCAAAAGATTGCGAACAATTTTTTTATTCGGTATCGTAATTAAATAAACATCTTTTTCATTCAATTATTGTGCGCGGTAACTCGTTCGTAAAACTGAATTTCTATATTAATTAAGATTTATGTTATCCCTGAATACGTGTCTAATTTACACTTATTCCATAAAATTAATATAGTTCCGCGAATATTTTGAAAATAAATGTCTAAACTTAAACCAAACGATTATTTTGTTGAGAAGAAAAATCGTATCATAAATAATTTTATATCCTCGTCAAAGTTGTTACGATCAATGTTTAAATTAAAATTTGAAGAATTTTTCATATGTCGAACCAACATATTTGAGAAGTGCTTTTCCAAAACGATTCAAGTTAGTCGGAGTCAAATTGCAGCTTAAAATAACGACAATGAGAGTATTCCTTATTATTGAAACCCACGATCTAAAGTCTCAGTTATACCTACAATGCATTGGCCTTTCTGAATTTCCATATAAATTGATACAATTTGGGTACAAAAGTTGGAATATTTTTGACCCCTCAGAATTTCCATTAAAAGTATATGAAATTGATACAATTATTATTATTATTACGATTGAAGTACTCGTTCAACGATTATTATTATGATTATTCAAATCTTCTTTCTCTATTTATCACGAAACTAGTTGTCGAGTCGATTTTAAATATAATTTTCACCTCGCACACGTTAAATAGAGTGAAGGACTCCTTCAACCTGACGTCATGAGAAAAACAGTGGTAAATTTGAATTTAAATTTTCGTACAAGTTAAACAGAGTGATACGTCATATAGGTTTATAAGTTGAAGGAGTACTTCATCCTGATATCATGAGATTTTATTCTCTATCAAGACAGGCTTATAGAGTGAAGTGTTCATTCAATGATTATTATTATGATTATGGTTGAAGTACTCGTTCAACAATTATTAGTATGATTATGTCAATGTAGTATACCCAAACTTACATAGTATATTTTTGAATCTGAAAAAAAACTGAAGAACTTTTTGTGGTTAACGAGGGGTATAACTCGATCCCTAATTAAGATAGAAAAATGGGTGATAGCTCAACATGTTCGAAAAAATGTCCTCTTTTAGCAAATGAGAGACTTGAAGAAAAAATGGGAGATATTGAATGAAAGCCTAGGTGTGTAAAGATTTACACACTTGAAAATTTTGATTTTCACAGGGGTGTAAACATTTAGCCTCCTGGAATTCTTCATAAATAAATGGTAAAAATCTTTCTTCAAATACAAGGATGTTTTTGAAAAAAATTTTTACAATTTTTTTTTTATTTTGATATAATTTATTTAAATTATAAGGGGCTAAAGATTTATTCCCTTGTAATATCACATTCTAATTTATAAAATGACGGATATTTTATCATGTAGACCTGGATTTATTCATTAGTTAACTTTCCTATAGTCAAAATAGGCCTCTATCACTCCATATAAATCTATTTTTGGTGCGTCTCTAGCCATAGAGGCGGTACATGACGGGTAAAAAGTAAATAAATGAATAAAAAAAACTTATTTGAAAAAATGAGCCAAATTGTTTTTCAGTCTTTAAATAATGGCAAAATATAAATTTTTCAACAGAAAATAGTTTCAAATTACTCAAAAAATTTGTTTAGATTTTCACATTTTTGAAAATTTTGAATTCATTAATTGGATCATTTCGCAGCTATTTTTCCTCAATTCTTTACTTAAAAAAAAAAAAAAAAAAAAAAAAAAAAAACAAAACAAAAACAAAAAACAAATAAAAATACAAACAAGTTCAACATGAAATGAAACATTCGAATATGACCCAAATAATATTAGTATAAACTGCCAAAAAAATATTACCTACATATTGTATCAAAGTTGATGGTACATTTCAAATGTTATTTACTTTGGTTTAAATATTTGAAATGATGATTGAAAAAATAAAAAATAAATTTATTACAAACTCTGTACATCGATCGCCATATAAACATCTTCATGATTATAAGGTACGAAAATCTCCATTATTTGTACCTTTTTCACATTCTTCATCGCGAAATAAGTCAAATACTGTTTACATCTATTCACAGCCCCTCTAATTACCCCCGTCAGTCGTGACAGCCACCATGAGAAATCTCTACAGCTATTAAATTCTATTAAAACGCCGCTATTTTTCCCATGTATTACCATGTACGGTCTGCGTTTACGATTTCTATCCTCATAATACAATACATTAAATCCGATATCATAATGGTAGTTCAATTTCACATACAACAGCATTAAGAAATGAGCTCCTCGGACTTTCTCGAGATCTGCAGAAGTTAAATTCACAAAGACTCCAGGTAAAGGGAGAAGTTTCTTATGTAACTTTATAAGATCAGTCCTGAGCTCCGAACTAGCGAAATCCATCTTACCTTCAGCTTCGATGAATTCTACTAACGAATGGGATGCGTGCTCAACGACAGTTGCCACAGTACCACCGACTAAATTCCTATAGATGCTGATTAGTTCCCACAGAATTCCTATTTCGATTTCTTTATTAGGAATTTTCAGTCTAATATCATTCTTCCAATCGTTTACTACGGAGTTAGTTATTACCCATTGACAAGTACCCAGTGGCGTAGTAATAAGATAATATCAGATTAACCGCGTAATCGTCGATTTCTAGAGTCTTGTCGTTGTTTATCATCTGCTTAATGGTAGCGATATCTTTGCGGTTGAATGTTAAATCATTACGATGAATTTTAGCATCGGCGCCTTCACTGACAATGGCTTCGAACATAGTTCTGACCTCTTTGTGGTGCGATATTTCGGAAAAAACGTTGAATTTTCCTATTCTTCGCCAATACGCGGCGATTTTTTTGTAATTAATGAAGTTCACCATTGACCACGGATTGAATAATGTTGTATTGGGGAAATCGCTCATTCCATATCCGCTATACCACTGGAATGAATCATCAGCTTTGGCGTCGATGGAAGAATGAATGAAAAGCTGTATCACTTCTGTTCTAGTAAAACCGTAAAAAGGTGGCATATTTTTGTTCAGCATGTTGTAATTGATGACGTGCTGCGACGATGATTGAGGAAAACAAGCGGCTAAGTTGAATACTCCGCTTAACACCCCTTTCTGCAGGTATTGATTGTCGTCAAATGTTCTAGCCATAAAATATGCAAAAAAGTTCTCGATTTTTCGAGCTTCTTCGGGCTCAGTTTGAAAGGAAATTTCGAAATTAAGTGACTTCAGTAAAGCATCGTAGTCGTTGATTAGTATAAATACCTGTTCACTGAAATGCTCGCTCAATAGACGACTGAGGAATTTAACACCATCTACCATATCTTCGTAGGTATTCCCTTCGGCCAACATGTATTTATTGAATTTATCCATATCTACTTTCATTCTCATCATTTGATCACGAGAAATATTATTCACGTTGTTTATATTCTTTTGCAAAACATCGAATACATTATTCGGTTGTTGTAATATGGACCCTATTGTGTCCTGGAATTCTTTGATAACGTTTTTCACACGACTTGATGCCGGCTTATCCACAAAAGTCTCTAAATTACGTTTCATTTCCATCACTCGATCGAACATATCGTGATGCGATTGTTGTCTACGTTTTTCAAAAGCTTGAACCAAATACTGGTGTTTCCTGAACACATCGCCGATAGTTTTTTGAAAACAGTCGAAGAAATTATAAAAATTCGGCAGTACCGGTTTAACTGTCGACAAATCGATATAAATGACCGGATACTTAGCTAAATACTTATCCATAAGTTTATCGTGTTGAGATATAAGTGGAGGAGTTTTCAAACGCTCCCATTCACCCCCATCCAGCTTGATTTTACCATTTTTGAAAAATTCGTAGCTCCAAGTTTCATTCAATGCTTTTTTGTTTCCATTATCGTCAACTTCAATTTCTACGAATGTCTTTAGCATATCCAGATTGATCGTCTTACCCCATTTTCTCGGATATGTTATAGACATCAGAGATTTCTTATCCAATATCGATTTCACCAGTAGAGTTTTATCGACAAACATACGACTATGTTCAACTAAATCTTTGAAACTGGTCGCTGTTGTTTTTATGAGCACATCAGAACTACGACCAGATCCTTCTTTAACACAAACATCTGGTAGGTATTTACTGGTTCTGCGGACCACCCGCAATGCTTTAGCCGTAAAGAATAATAGAAATAACAGAATTCCATTCAACTTCATGATTAACGTGTTTGGTAATTGTGTTTTCCATTAATGGGAGTGAAACTTGGATATCAAATGAATGTTTCGAATCAAAGGTTCATTATACTTACTCAGAAAGACTGAAATACCTGAGTTTACAATGAATAATTTGCAACAGACCGTAATTTAGGTAATAATGGCAATCTTCACTAACAAAAACAGAAAGGAGAAAGTATTCAATAACGATTACAATGTGTATTAACGACGTAATAAATAATTTCTAGTTTCCCTATTAATTAGTTTATCATCGTTATCATGATTTATCAATTCAATCATCTCTTAATGAGCGTTCTTCGTATCGCTTGGACGATCTCCTTCGTCCTTTCAATGCTCCCTTCCCCTTTGCCCCGTATCTTTCTATCGTTAATGTTGTCTCAACACTTGACCCTCCATGACAACCCGTGCCAAAAATGGTACTACAGTGTATTGTTAGGAGAAAAAGCAACTGGGTACCAAAAATGGCACTTTAATGTATTTTCGGATATTAGCTTAGTATGCACCATCCGAATTTTCTTCAAATGTATTAGAATAGATTATAAGTTGTCAGCTATCATTAATTGTACTGGTTGTCAGCCCAGGGTTTCGCAATATTTCCTAGACTTTAAATATTTAAATTTCAAGTTAAATAGAACCTTTAACAAAAATTAACGAATCATTCCAATTTTTTTTGCCTAACAACGCTTGATTACCCGGTATGGTCATGTTATTGGGTAAAAAACTACAGAAACTTGATTTCTTGAACCTTAAATGTTCACATTTTTTATAACTACATGTCCAACGGAGCTGTGAAAAAAATCATCAAAATAGGTTCATTGGAAAAAGCTGGCAAACTGAATGAAGTTCTCATATAATGTACTTTAGTAGGTACTAGAGTCGACTGAATTCCAGTTATGTCAAAAAGTGAAGGGAGCGAAGTCACAATAGTTGCTAAATGACCTCAAAGATCATTATAAAAATTTCAATCTCTTTTCTCAATTTTAAGAGCCCAAGAATAGAAACATAAGCATACTGGTAAGTGGCAAGTAGTAGATTAATTTTAATTCAGACTAGTACCTCCTCGCCCCTTCGGGGCTCGCAATAAAAATTAAATGAAGAAAAAAAAGTTATTTTATCAGACAAGTATTGCTACATTCATTTTAAATTTTATTACTGAAGAACAATAAACTAAATGCAGGTAGGCTTTCACCGCAAGAGTCGTAAAATTTTGCAATGACAAGGGTCATTAAATTTTATTACCTCGGTCCTTTTTCCAGCCTGTTCAAATAGCAGGGGTCCTTTGTGTTGTGAAGGTACTATAGCCTGATCCAAGACCCAGGTAACAAACAGAGAAACAATAACTCTGGCATTTCACTTTTTTGGTAAAATTTCAATTTTAATATCATAGAGTGACAGAGTGAATAGAGTGATAGAGTGATAACAAATAGGTTTTTTTCAAAATGCATTGAAGAAAACACAGAGTCATGTGGAAAATTATAAATATTATGATTATTGATCATACACTACGATTAAAATCTAATGCAATGTTGATTTTAAAATAATAAGAAGTTCAGCGATGCTGCGAACGTGATAACATATAAATACTTATACGATTATACGAATGATTGGTTGCAGACATTAAGTTTTTGATTGGTTGCACAAGTCTGCCTCCGGTTTTTATGTCTACTATAGTGGATTCGTACTAATCAGCGTGTCTGTTTTTAACATATTTGAACCTACATTAAGCGCAATACCTATGAAACCAGATCGTATGGATGGTTTATCAAAAATTAAATTAAAAAACTCTTCGTTCGATTTAAAGCCTTTATCGGTACGTCCTTAGCATCACAAAAATAATTAAATTTACCACACTCGAACTCGATCATAGTTCTGACGTCATGCCTTCGCAAAACAAGGTAAGGGTTGAGTTCTTTATTTGAAAAAAAAAAACATGCATAATTTTACATCAGTGTACATAGTTAATCGTTTCATTCGTCGGCATCACAACCCCATTTTTTGTTCTCAAATTGTCAAAACAGGTCTTAATAATATAATTCATTTCAACTAATTTTTTCAATATCATCGGAAAGAGCGTAAAATTCCCCACAAAATCTCAGTTTCCAAACTCCATGTGATTACAGAATTTGTTTAAAAACTAGGAATTAACTCTGCCCTAGCAACGGGTGCCAAAAACAGCACTACTGTGTATTTTTATGAGAAAAAACAAGGCATCTGTAATGTATTTTCGGGTATTAGCATAGTATCCACCATCCGATTTTTCTTCAAGTTGATTCAAATAGATTATAAGTTGTCGGCTACCATTAATATATTATATTCTTGACGTAGTAGTTAAGTCCACTATAGGTTTTTAATCTTCAAAATATAGAAGAAGCATGAGGATGCCATTTTTGGCAGTCGGTTGTTTTTCTTAATAGAAATGTATGGAGGTGCCGTTTTTGGCACCCGGTTGTTTTTTTACTGGTTGTCAGCCCAGAGTCATAGCTAGTTTTAATCGTAGGCATAACAGAGTTCCCTAATACGTGGCACCAATACATGCACAGGGGAACACGCCGCTAATTTTAAGCCACATTTGAGATACAGAAAATGTTACTCGTCATATAACATATATTCATTTTCGTCATATTGCGGATTTGTATCAACCTGCACCTGCGAGAAATGTTCATCTAGACCCATATTAAGTGCAATACCTACGTAACTAGTCCGTATAGAAGGTTCATTTTCAAAAATAACATTAAAACTCTTTGCTCGATTCAAAGCCTTTCTTGCTGCATACTTAGCATCAAGAAAAGTAAATTTGGCACACTCGAACTCGATTATGGCTCTGTGATCATGCTTTCGGAAAACAAGGTAGGGTTTGTGTTCTGGTCCATATTCATAATATCTTAGGTTCAGACCACCATCATAATGAAATATTATTTTCATGAATTGTGACACAAACAAGTGAATGTGAAGGAAGTTTTTCAGTACATTGGGTTTACCATATCTGCGAAAACATCCAACATGTAAATTTTCAATTTCGTCTACGGAACCATTATCAGCCGAAAATTCTTTGTATCCAGTATACAGAAAATATTGAATGAAAATTATTTCGGCAATGCGCATGGCCTTGGTTGGTACGAGTACACCATCAATAAGATTCAATTCTTTTCCCATCGTATTAGGAATACCATTTCTTAGCAATTCCAATGTCATGTCTCGCAAAAGATCATTAATTATCATTCCATCATGGAAAAATCCGCATGCATAGAGATACTTAAAAATCAAAACAGATATTTCATCATATTCTGGTGGAGGAATGATGCGGTTCCTAACATTATTCAAAAGAATTAAATCTTTGCTATTGAGTGTTAAATTATCTAAACCCGCATAGAGGGTATAATTTTTGAGAATATCAATAATTATACATTTCCTCTTTTGTTCAAACATCAACAACTTCATAGATTCATCAGCAATGGATCGAACATTTACCAGTGTTTGCTTATTAGCAAAATTAACAACTGCCCAAGGATCATAGATTACTGTTTTGAGAGAATTGGGCACACAGTAGCGGCAATAATAGTCAACCTTTTTCTCCATAATATTTACATCCATGGTGTATAGAGCAAGCAACTCATTCGCTTCTAGTCGTGTGAAACCAAATGGTGGACGCGTATTATGATTTAACAAATTGTAATTCACACATGAAAATGATCTCGAATGATTGCTAAATAAATTTAGGTCTAGCACACCCGTTACAATTCCCATACGCATGTTACTGTAATTTGTTTCGAATGTACTTATCATAAATTGTCGGAAAAAATGTATAACCTTTTTTGCTTCATCGCTCATCAAAGGTTTCTCCAAACACAATTTACGCATTGGCGCATCATATTCATCAATCAAAACATACACTGGTTGTTCGAAATATGATTTCAAAACATTACTGAGGAATTCTAAACTTGTAATCATACCTTTCTCGGAATGTACTTGGTGTGTTCGGTACTCATTAAATTTTGCTAAAAGTATCTTCACGTTTCGTTTCTTGCCTGAACCAATCCAGGTACTCAATTCGTTATGGAAAGCCTCCACTACGTATTTGTGTGCTTCGAACGTGGCAGCGATGTGTTCCTGGAAAGACTCAAAAAAACCCTCGAAATCGCATGATTTTGGGACGAAGTCGCTCAAATCCAGATATATTACAGGATACTGACCTAAGTACGAACGAACGATGTTCTCGTTCTTGGCAATTGCTGGTGGATGACTTAATTCAATCGATGTATTATTTTCGTAAGTTACTTTGCCTTCTTTGAAGAATTTATAGCTCCACGATTCCTTCAAAGGTCTAACATTGCCTTTCTCATCGACTCCTATCTCCAAGAATGTTTTCAACATATCCAGATTAATACTTTTACCGCATTTTCTAGGAAATGTCAGCGATATAAACGATAAATTTTGCGCCACCAAATTCACTAATAACGATTTATCCACGAAAACTTTGCTCTGTCGAACGAAATCCTTGAAATTATTAGCTGACGTATCGATTAATTTATCTGTCTTAATTGTCGAGCCTTTCTTTCCACAAATCGGCTGCTCTTTTTCATCAAGTTTTTTTAAGATGGTAATGGAACTGCATAGGTGTATCCATAAAAAGATTATTAAAAAACATTTCATTCTCAAAAAACAAAAAAACTAAGTCGCACAAAAATAAAAAATAAAATCAACTTAATTAAACACAACAGAGTTAACAATGTGACGCATCTGAAAGACTGTATCAAGTCTAGATTGCTGATACACTACACGAATGTAATAGATAGATTTCTTGAACATCAACTGCCTTTGTATCGTTAAAAACATCTTGGTTATCAAAGGCAATTTATTAGGCATATTAGGGCATAATTAAGGGAATGAAGATTTTTCATTTTTAGAACCTATTTATTTTTAATACAAAAATCGAAAGAAGATATCAACGCTTCTATATGAAATGAACGTAATTTCCAACATAAGTCTAGCCATTCCTTTAATGTAAACGTCTAGTGGTCGCATTATCATTCACCTTTCATACCGACTAAGTCGATTGAGAGACGATTTAATGCTTGATAGATGCCTAGAATCAAAAATCATGATTTTAAAGCCTAAGCTGTTTATTCCTTGCCAACATAAAAGTAATTATGAAGAGACTAGAATTCAAAAATATAACTGTTTTAAATCTTAACAGGTGATATCAGCTGACATAATTTTTAAACCGTATTTAAAAAGTATATAAATGCAGTAATGCAGTTTTGACGAATGTTTTCCTCTACTTTTAGTGTTTAGAACATGCTAAGGCCAAAATAAATTTTTTACAGCAAATGACTTTCAGGCGTATTGACAGGAACGTACCTACGACATTTTTCAGGGGAAGGGGATGTAGAAAACCAAAAATTAACAACGAACATCATGAAATTTTGCCAAATTTTAAACCTTTTTTTTTTTTTGTTCTAAAAAAATTAGATCCTACATGATCCTACAGTGTTGTTAGCCTTTAAAAATAGCTGCAATAATACCATAGGCGCGCGAACAACGAGAAATTTTTTCATCCTTTTCTTGTTTCATTATTGTATTATGTGCCTATACATGTAAAACCTTAATGCTTTAATTTCAGCAAATTGTCAATATTTCATGGATAATACGAAATTAGCATTTTAAAAATATATATAATCTTTGCAATTTTCAACAATAGGTGTAGTAGTGAATGATATTTCTAATGATGCTCGGACATCACCTGAAAAAAAATTTCTTCGATTTCATAATTATTATAAATAATTATTAAGTTAGTAGTTCTTCTTTAGTAGTCGGATGATAATCTAAATGACATTCTTCACATTACTCTATCAATTTTGCTATATGAGAATCTTTTGGGTGAACATTATCCAAGCATGATGGGTAAAAATAAATATAACCTATCAAGGGTTAAAGTGTTGCAAATTAATAACAAAAACAACGCGCGTTATTTTCATGAACTGTGATACGAATACGTGGAAGCAATGGAAGATTTCCATTTCTATGGATTTAACTGTAAAAATACCGCTTATAGGTATAATTTTTCAATTTCGTTTATGGGATCATGAAAACAAAAAAATTCGTGGTATTCTCTGGCTAAAAATATTCAAAAATTATTTCTACAACTCGTTTCGCTTTTTTATCACCATATTAATGAGACATCATTCTCTTCTTAGCACTTGAAACATCAAGTCAAACAAAAATTTAATGGGGAGTTTCAAAAATCCGCAGGCGTAGAGATACTTGGAAATCAAAACAGGTATTTGTTTATACTCTGCAGGAGTATTGATACGGTTTACAATATTATTCAGCAGAATTAAATCTTTGTTGTTGAATGTCAAATTTGCGAAACCAGTTCGGTAAGCATTGCTTGTGAGAATCTCGGCCATTATAGATTTCACGTTAAACTGAATTTTGTCAAATTCTTCACCAACGGAACGAAAAAATATAATTTTTCGTTTTTTAGCAAAATTAACAATTGACCAAGGATCGTAAATCATAGTATCAATAGAACGGTGTTCATAGAAGCTGCTATACGAGTAATAATCGATGGCTCTCTTCACAGTACTTACATCCATGGAGTAAAGAGCAAACAACTCATCAACTTCTATTCTCGTGAAACCAAATGATGGCCGCGTATTACGATTTAACAAATTGTAATTCACGGATGAAAATGATCTAGAATGATTGGCAAATACGTCTAGATCCATTACACCAGTTACAATGCCCATGCGCAGATTATCGTTATTTGTTTCAAACGTACATATCATAAATTGTCGGAAAAAGTCTATAACTTTTTTTGCTTCCTCGCCGCTTAAAGGTTTCTCTAAACAAACTTTACGTATAGGCATATCATAATCATCAATCAAAATATACACTGTTTTATTAAAATACGATTTCAAGACACTGCTGAGGAATTCTAAACTCGTAATCATACCTTTCTCGGAATGTACTTGGTGTGTTCGGTACTGATTAAATTTTTCTATTTGTTTTTTGCTTGAACCAGCCCATGAGGTAATCAATTCGTTGTGGGAGGTCTTGACTGCGTATTTATGTGCTTCGAACGTGGCAGCGATGTGTTTCTGGAAAGACTCCAAAAAACCCTCGAAATCGCATGATGTTGGAACAAAATGGGATAGATTCAGATATACTACAGGATACTGGCTAAATACGAACGAACAATGTTCTCGTTCTTGGAAATCCTAGGTGGATGATTTAATTCAATCGATGTACCATTTTCGTAAATTACCTTGCCTTCTTTGAAGAATTTGTAGCTCCATGATTCCTTCAAAGGTCTTGCATTGCCTTTCTCATCAACTTCTGTTTCCAAGAAAGTTTTCAACATATCCAGATTAATACTTTTACCCCATTTCCTGGGAAATGTCAGCGATATAAACGATGAATTTTGCGCCACCAAATTCATTAATAACGATTTATCCACGAAGACTTCGCTTTGTCGAATGAAATTCTTGAAATCATTAGCTGACGTATCGATTAATTTATCTATCTTAATCGTCGAGCTTTTCTTCCAGCAAATCAGATGTTTTTTCTCATCAACTTTTTCAGCGATGAAAATGGGACAGTATAGGGCTTCCCATAAAATGATCATGAAAAAATACTTCATTCTCAAAAAAAAAAAACTAGGTCGTAAAGAATAAAAAAACAAAATTAATTCAAGTAAACGTAAGAGTGTTAACAAAGTGAAGTGTCTGAAAGACTGTAGTAAGTCTAGATCGCTAATACACTAAACGAACGTAACATGATAGAACTGGACCATGACCTTTTTTTATTTTTATCTTATGGATAATCTCAGTCAATGAAAGTTAATTTCAAACGAAAAATAACCTCATAACGTCTTGTGAAATAGTAATTAAAATTTCTCAACTAGCTACTCGATATAATACATTAAGGGTGACCAACCAGATATCTGTTTCATATTGAATGATGAATAAGCGCATGCAACGATGAATGTCTATAGGCCTCTTTTCAGGGGCAGCCAATATTTACAAGTAAAAAAACATGGAGTTTTCCTAAAATAAAAAAAATAAAAAAATTTAATGAGGTATGAATATTTGCACATCTAATACATGCAATTTTTTATTTTGATATGGTTTCATTTACATGTACTGATACAAACTAACTACACTTTAGATGGCTCTATGCCTTCTGATGAATGTTCAATCTTTATCGACAATCCTGTCGACATTTATAAATAAAATTTTTGAAAGATATCTTTCAGAGGTGATATTCTTCGAAAAAAATTCAAAAATTAAATATACTGAAACAATAACAAATTTAAAATACCATAAAGAATGAAATTTCAATCAATGAATTTTTTAGTAAGCCCATAAAAGAAAAATATAAAAAGTTACAATTTGTGAAGCCTTAAGGCCACACGGTAATGCCATTGCACTCAGTGGAGGCATCACAAAACCACGTATTTTTCAAATTTTAGCCATCTGAGACTTGCCAAGCCTACATTAAGGGTCTATTCTACATACATGATTGCATACTGGTTTGCCTGCCAAATGACCATTTTCGTACATCTTTGATTCTCAAATACTACTTATATGTTTCACTTGAAATTTGAAATATACACTTATAATAAAAATTTAAGAAACATCACAAAAGGTTTTTTTGATTAAGTGATTTGGCGAGAAAAACGCAAACCTAAATTGCCTTTTGAGGAGGCCATGTTTCACAGCTTATAACTTTCTTATAAATTGGAATTTAAATTTTTCGTTCTGAACAAATTAAAGAGCAGCGTCTTATCTTTTTTATTTTCAAATTTCAAAAGTTTTCATAAAAAACTCACGAAGAATTTTACTCTCAAAAATGCCACTTTTTTAGCATTATCAATTTCGTTTCCCATATAGTTAACATACAGTGCCTGCGAAGTTTAGTTATACTAAAAAAAAGAAACGTGCATGTGAAATATACCCTTGAATATTGACTCTCATTTTGCATTCTTTTTGACATAACGTATGTTCACAGTTGTCGAAGACAACTACCAGTAATAAAATGGGACCACTTTGATAGAAATGGAAAGAATTTCATACGAACTAAGCATCTCACGCACCCATAAGCGGAGCATTATGTATTTACTTTTTTTTGGTATTGTAAATTTGAAAAACATTTCTTTTTTTTATGAAATAAATGTCCCTTGTCTGGAGAATAATTTTTTCCTTTTTGCATATTTTCTGAGGCAATATTTTTCAAATTCTAATCGCAAAATCGAAGCTGATTGGAAAACTATAAATACCTACACCGAGTATAACGTAGAAAACGGAATGGAGGTCTATAAAAAATTTTTTAAGCTTATTTGATAAAATGTTTTTCTCGTTTTCTGCAAAAAATAACTATTTCGTCTTTAGTTTTTACACTCACTTGATTATTTCTTTCGATCTACCTTTTCTAAGGTCACAAACTGATACATACTTAATTTTTTTAATATTCGTTTTAGTAAACAAACGAAAATAATATTTATCTAAATTTTGGTGTGAATTACACATTTCTATATCTTGTTTGGATTTGGTAAAAAAAAAAAAAAACTTGGAAGCACATTTTCAGACAGCTGTTAGCTGCCAACCTAAGGGCACGCATATCAGCCTTCCCTCTACTTGCCGCTCACGATGCATTAAAATCGTCTTCAACAGCAGATTTTCTCTTCGCTCATTATACATCAAATAGAATCAATGAGCTTACCACCAGTTCCCACCACATCACACCACTTGAGCATCCTACCACCTTGGCTAAACCTTGACCTATCTCTGACACAACTTGCAAAATATACTCCGAACTATATAATTTCCTCCACTTTTACTGAAATGATTTCTAAATACCCTGGATATGCTATCTTTTTCACTGATGGCTCTAAAAGTAAGGAAGGTACGGGATGTGCAGTGTATGGAGATCATCCTGTGATTTTGGTACGCTGCGCTTTTCGTTACCACCTGCGTTCACCATACTTTCAGCTGAATTGTTTGCGATAAAATTATGTCTCGACGCCGCAATATATGTATATCCAAAAATTCTCATTTGCTCAGACTCTCTCACCGCCATTACCTGCTTGAAAAAATTTCATGATAGGAATCAACACCCTATAGCTATGGAGATTGACACTCTCCTCGCAAGGACCTCCAATCAAATACAGTTTGCATGGGTGCCTGCACACAGAGGCATAACTGGAAATGAACTTGCAGATACTGCGGCAAAGCAAGCTTCCACCATTTTTCCTTTCCCCAATGTACCAACACCGATCGCAGACTTCAAAACCTTGATTAAACATAAAGTTTCAGAAAAATAGTGCAACATTTGGTCACGTACTCCTACCTCTAATAAACTGCGATATGTTAAAGCAGATACGCTTTCCTGGCGCACTTCAGTGCGTGATTCCAGAAGAGAGGAGGTCCTTCTGAGTAGACTCAGAATAGGTCACACTCATCTTACTCATTCTTACCTGCTTTCACGTACCCTACCACCATCATGCGACCAGTGCACACTTCCACTATCTGTGAGCCATATTTTACAGGATTGTCCCCAATACATCTCTTCACGTCGCAAATTAAAACTTCCTCCGACTCTTCCCAACCTTCTCCTAGATAACGAAGTGACTGTTTCTTTACTTCTTCAATTTATTGAAGAAACCGGCCTCTTCCCACTACTCTAAACCCAACCGATCTCGTGCATCTAGCCAAGTTGCTGTAAATGGCACGTTAATTAAAGAAAAAAAAAATAATTAATTTATGAAAGAAAATAAAAATGTTTTTAAGAATTCAGAGTTATGAATGGAGTTGGAATTTAGAGTATGAATTGGGCAATAGGGTGGGTGCATAGAAAACTCTTCCAATTTATTGGCAAAAAATATGAAAAATTAACTAATTTGTCACATTGTTTTTACACTTTATTCATTATTTTTCACGCCTACTCCTTCCACTGCATTCAATTTCTATTTGTAATATTGCATGTATTTCACACTTCATCATTCTGAGTTCTTGCAGGAAACATTTTTATTCAAATAACATACGTAATCTAAAAATTATTATTCAAACACTTTCACACGCATAACATAGAGTGTTATCGGCGACTTATTTAAGCCGGAGCTTTTTTAAGAAAATAGTTCATTCTCTAAAAAGAACAAAGACTCACAAAAATTACAACATAAAGCAAAAATAAACTTGAGTGAACACACGAGGGTAAACAACCTGGTGTCTTAGGCAATCTATAAGTTTACATCATTGATACACTACAAGATCTCATTTAGGCCTACATCTTATGGATAATCTAATTCATTGGAAGTTGGTTTTCAAACAAAAAATAACCTCATAATGTATGACGATATTGAAATTGAAATAAGAATACGAGCCATTAAGGCACTCCGTAAAAATTTTTAGTAGAAAAAAAAACCAATAAAATTTATATTTTTTTAAATAAAACAAAATTACATTAAAAATTCACAAAATTACATTCCCTCTCCTAACATACAAATTTCAGAACTAAGAGTGATGCAACATTGTTAAAAGATAAAAAAAAACAAAACGTAAAGCTTAATAAAAATGCGCATTATTTATGTAGTTCAACAAATTATTTAAAAAAAGTTTTGTAATCACATACACGTGTGTTTCAAAAACAGTACATTGTAGAAAACTTTACGCTTTTTCCAACGATATTAATAAAATTATTTCAAATCAAAACTTTATATTACAACCCGTTATGAGTATTTAAACGCCTATTTATTTTTCAATTGTACCTGAGTCCTAGTGGTTCAAAAAAGTTCAATATTTTGTCAGCAGTATCTATCATCAAATTTTACATACTTTGTAATAATCCTGCAAAGAAAAATTGAGGGTATACACTTTGTGTTGCAAACGCAGTTAGAAGTAAAAAAAAAAAACTAGTTTGACTTCTATGGTAAAAATTAAGAAGCAAACAAAAAAAAATTCTGTATGTACCTTAATGGGCATCGCTATGTTCTTCAATTATGGAAATATTTTTTTCATTTTCATTGCTTCAAAAGTAAGATATTTCACATAATTTTTTTGCATCAAAAGTGAGGTTTTTCATTTCATCCAGTTTTTGGTTCATTTCACTAGTCTTAGGATTGAAAAGTTAACTTTCCAGTACTAGGACGGAAAGTAAGCAATTAGAGCATGCGCGTAGACATGCTTCCAAGCAACAAAAATGAAAAATATCTCACAGTACAACGGTGGAGTGAATCGTTATATATAGAATGCGAATGTTTGCGAAACGATACAAAACCAAGGCCTAAAAAAAAAGATTAACAAAAATACGTTCTAAACACGAACATTTTTTTTTTTTGTTTGAGTCATTTGTAGGACTAATTCATTTGATAAAAATAATGCTGACTCCAGTACAATCGCAAATTTATTAACAATTTTTTTGCTTTCAAATTACCATATATGGTCTTCATTTGCAAATACCATCGGAAAGAGCCTGAAATTTTCTACAAAATACCAGTTTGCAAACTCCGCGTGATCTCAGAATTTCTTTAGCAACAAGGAACTGACATAGCGAGTTATAGTTGTGGACACAACAGAGTTCTCTAATGGGTGGTACCAAACATTGAAGCAAGAGAACACACCCCTGATTTTGAGCCACATTTGAAATACAGAAAATGCTAATTACAAAACATATATCTACTAAATCAAACAATCATTGCGGATTTGTATCAATATGCACTCCCGCGCACCGAAAATCTGGACCTGTTCTAAGCGCGATACCTATGAAACTAGTCCGCTTATAAGATTCATTCTGGAAAACAACATTAAACCTCTTCGCTCGATTCAAAGCCTTTCTTGGTGCATCGTTAGTATCATAAGAAAAATGAAAATAATGACACTCGAACTCGATTATAGCTCTGTGATCATGCCTTCGTAAAATAAGGTAGGGTTTGAGTTCTGGGCTGTATTCATTACATGTTCGGTTCAGAACACCATCATAATGAAACATTGTTTTCATGAATTGTAATACAAATACGTGGAAGTGGAAGAAGTCATTCAATTCTGGATATCCAACAGATCTACGTAAACACTTCTCATGTAAATCGCCAATTTCTTTTACAAAACCATTATCAATTGAATACTTTTTGTACCCCTCATGTTGAAAATATACAAGAATTATTTCGGCAATACGCTTAGCTTTTTCTAATACATCATTAACGAGATTTAATTCTCTTCCCGCTGTATCAGGAATACCTGTTCTTCGGAATTTCAATATCATGTCGCTCAGAAGATTATTAATCATATTTGTATTACCGACATATCGGTAAGCATAGTGATACTTAGAAATTGTAGCAAATATTTCATTATACTCTGTTGGAGTAGTGATACCGTTCACAATATTATTCAGAAGAATTAAATCTTTGTTGGTGAATGTCAAATTGCTGAAACCCTCTTGAGAAGTATTATTCACGAGAATACCGATAATCGAAGATTTCAGATTGAACTCAGTTTCTTTGAATTCATTACCAACCGAACGAAAATTACTTATTTTTCTTTCATTAGCAGAACTGACAATTGACCAAGGATCGTAGACGTCTGATTTGAGGGAATCAGGTACAGAGTAGCGGCTATAATAGTCGACTGTTTTCTCCACTGTATTTACATCCATGTAGTAACGAGCGAGCAACTCATCAACTTCCATTCGCGTGAAACCAAATGATGGCCGCGTATTATGATTTAACAAATTGTAATTCACGGATGAAAATGGTCTCGAATGATGGGCAAATACGCCTAGATCCATCACACCAGTTACAATCCCCATGCGCAGATTATCGTTATTTGTTTCAAAGGTACACATCATAAATTGTCGAAAAAAGGATATAACCTTCTTTGTTTCATCGCCCCTCAAAGGTTTCTCCAAACACAATTTATGTATCGGTGCATCATAATCATCAATCAGAATGTACACTGTTTTATTGAAATACGATTTCAAGACACTGCTGAGGAATTCTAAACTTGTAATCATACCTTTCTCGGAATGTACTTGATGTGTTCGGTACTGATTAAATTTTTCTATTTGTTTCTTGTTTGAATCAGCCCATAAGGTATTCAATTCGTTGTGGGAGGTCTCGACTACGTATCTATGTGCTTCGAACGTGGCAGCGATGTGTTCCTGGAAAGACTCTAAGAACCCCTCGAAATCGCATAATACTGGGACGAAGTCGCCCAAGTTCAGATATATTACAGGATACTGACCTAAGTACGAACGAACGAAGACCTCTTTTTTGGCAATCCTCGGTGGATGATTTAATTCAATCGATGTACCATTTTCGTAAATTACCTTGCCTTCTTTGAAGAATTTGTAGCTCCATGATTCTTTCAAAGGCCTTACATTGTCTTTCTCATCGACTTCTATCTCCAAGAAAGTTTTCAACATATCCAGATTAATACTTTTACCCCATTTTCTAGGAAATGTTAGCGATATAAATGATAAATTTTGCGCCACCAAATTCACTAATAACGATTTATCCACGAATACATCGCTCTGTCGAACGAAATCCTTGAAATTATTAGCTGACGTGTCGATTAATTTATCTGTCTTAATTGACGAGCCTTTTTTCGAACAAATTAGCCGTTTTTTTTCATCAACTTTTATTGCGATGGTAATGGGACTGCATAGTGTTACCCATAAAAAGATTACAAAATAATCTTTCATTCTCAAAAAAAAAGAAAACAGGTCGCACGAAAGTTGATACAAAAATAGAATTAAATAAACACAAGAGATTTAACAATGTAACACGTCTGAAAGACTGAAGTACGTCTAGATCACTGATACTTTACCAAGGCCCCTTTTTGGTTCTTATCTAATGAAAAATCTCATTCAATGAAAGTTAATTTTCAAACGAAAAATAACCTCATAATGTCTTGTGAAATTGTAATTCAAATTTCCCTACTACATAGCTACTCAATGTAACACACATAATAGCTGTATACATTTTGTTATGTACACATATGTATTTATCTATTCAGGAATAAGAGTATAGATATATTTTATAATTACTCTATCATTATCGATTTCTTGAACATAAACTGCCTCTATATCAGTAGAAACGTCTTGGTTACTAACGGCAATTTATTAGGTATATTAAGCCATAATAAAGTTAATGAAGCGATTTCATATACTTATAAACTTATCTATTCTTAATACGAAAATTGAAGGAAGAAAATATCAATGCTTCTATATGATATAAATTTCATTTCAAACTTGAGTCTACAAAAATCGTCTTGTAAAATTTTAATTGGAATTTCTCAACTAGCTACTCGATATAACAAGTTAATAACTGTATACATTTTGTATTTTGCGCGTATTCATGTAATGAGAAATAAGGGTATAGATACAATTATAATCAGGTACTCTATCAACATCGATTTTTTGAACATCAACTGCCTCTGTATCGTTACTAACATTTAACTGATTAACCCTAGTACACATCAAGTTTTTACGTTGCTGCTTTTCCGCCTAATTGCAACGGAGAGGGGTGACCGACCAGATATCCTATTTCTTGTCTTATTTTTCAAATTACGGACGTATGGAATTTCTTTTGTATTTTTATAAAAGTTTACAAATTAAAGTGGTCCAATTTTTACCTCATTGGCACAAATGCATCGCGGCCCATCGAGATTTTCTCGGTGACTCGCCTGCTGAATCTAGGCCTGGCTATCGAGATAAAAGTTTTCACCGGCTCTGCAGACCAACGACACCCTTTTAAAAATATTGAACATGTAAAAGGTTCCTTTCACGCAAAAGATCACAGCTGAACGTAGTGATGCTAACCGCGTGTTGAGCAAAACACGAAACTTCTTTTTGCAAATAATTCTTGTATGTAAAGAAGAAGTAAAATTCGTTTTTTGGTTATCGAAATGCATTTGAAGATGCATAGCGTGAAAAATGAAGGAATTTAAAATAGCTGTTTATTTTTCAACTTGCCAGGCAGTACAATCACACTGCTGGATCATGAGAATAATCTTAGAAATCATAGTTAAATTGCATAAGAATACAGACAGTTACAATTAATATATTTTTGATGAGAGAGAACTTACTCGTTAGCTTTGTAAAAATCGAGATAAGCATTTTGGCTGATCAGAGACGTACTGAGGACATTTTTAAGTGGGTTGGAAATCAAAAATTCTTAACTAATATCATGATATTTACCAACTTCTGAACTTTTTGTTTTTGCTCTAAAAAAGTAAGATCCAACACCTATACAGTCTTGTTAGTCTTAAAAATAGCCATAGCGAGAAATTTTTTCATAATTCAGGACAAGAAAAAAATAATAGCAGTTGAAAAGTTCAAAAACGTGCATAAAAGTTGGCGAACATTGATTTGATGGGTTTAGATAGGAATACGTTGTTTATTATGATTATTAGGTATTTTCTGAAGTAAAAAAATGAATTACAAAGTATAGGCACAATTTTGTTATTTTTGTAATATGAAGTGAGGTGTAAAAAAATATTGATGGGGAGAGAGAGGTTGAAAAATGCTCCAGAAAAAAGGACCCGAGAAATTTTTGGGATGATTATCTTGTATGCTTCATGAATGGACGGCAGTTCATTAAAATGAATATTAAATAAATTCACAAATAATGTTCCACATGTTCACAAATTTCATCTAATTTTATAAATTATTTTATTTATTTATTTTTTTTGAGAATTTACTTTTAGGCTAAATAAAAAAAGAAATGAGAATTTTTTAATAAAATTCAAAATATTGAAAGAAAATTAATATTTATTTGTTGGATGCATAGTTTTTGCATAAATTTTTATAAAATAAATTATTTGATAGATTTATCTATTAAATTTACCCCAAAAAAATAATTTTTCAAAGATTATAAAATTTTTAGGGTCTTTATGTCTTTTAATATCAATTAATCTTTTTAAATTAAAAATTAAATTTTAAATATAAAATAAATAAAGATTATTTTTTATTTATTCATTCATTCCAAATCCAACCTAATTTATATCGGTTTAAACTTAAATCATGTTAATGGTTTATTTTACATCAGAAGGCATAAAAATTTCAAAAATTGCTGCTTCCGAAAAAATATTTTGAAAAGTAAGTAAAGCTAAGCATTTCGTAAAAGAACTGATCCCTTGAAACGGCCAATAAAAATTTTGGCTCTATGTATACAATTATTTTCATTTTTTATTTTTTGATAAAAATTAACTTTTACATTGAAGAAAAAAAAATGAAACTGTGAATAGATTTATTTCAGCACTTGGTTATTTCAAAACTCAACCTTGAAAATCCATTGTTCCATAAATAATAAACAAAATGTTTTCATTCATATTAGTATCAACTAGATAGTATGCTTATCTCAGTTTTCACAAAACTCACGAAGTTGCCCCTCCGCCTACAAAACAGTTTATTTTGTCTGGTACTTATTATAATTATGAAAACAGAAAGGTTTTCAAACAATGGTAAAATTAAAATCAAAAAACGTCATCTTTTCAGGGCCTTCCATTCATATAACAATAATGAGAAATGTATGTTACACATACAAAGTACACGATACTATTGCTGTAAAATCTTAAAAATGCATATTTCACTTCGGTGTCGTTTTCACCTAGTTGTTGGTTCCCAACTATGCCTATTTTCGAAAATGTGAGCAAAAAATTTGTTTTTTCTAGTCATTCATGAAAGTTGAAAAATTGAAAGTTTATCCATTCCTCTAGCCTTTGTAGCAGTAAATGTCATGATAACGAAAAAACTTTTTTCACGTATTCGTGACATTTAAAGGCATTAATAGAAATTTTTACAATGTTTTCAAATTAGTACTGACATAGTAATATACTGTGAAAATTTCTCATGACTAATTTACACTATGCATACATAGCTTAAAATTTTCAAAAAAAATTGAATGTATTTTATTTAGAATTTTATGAAAAATATAAATTACATAAAATGTAAATTCAGAACGAAAATACGACCCATTAAGGCACTCTATAAATATAATTAAACATTTTTGGTAAAAAAAAAAAAAAAAACAATTAAAATAAATATTTTAAAAAATAAAACATATTTATAACAAAAATTCACATTCCCTCTCCTAACATACAAATTTCAGGAACTAAGAGTGATGCAACATTTTCAAAAGAGTAAAAAAACGTAAAGCTTAACAAAAATTCGCATTACATGTAATTTTAATAAATTATTAAAACAAAAACTTTTATGATTGCATACACATGTTTTAAAAATTGTACATTGCAGAGAACTTTACACTCTTTCCAATGATATTAAGAAAATTATTTTAGGTACATATGAAGTATATCAAAACAGCATTGCTTTTGGAGACAAAAATACGTTTTTTCATATACTATACATGTAAAGCTTATCATTTTAACGTTGTTATTTGAGGCAAAAAGTGAAAGATTTTAAGCGAATTATTAACTAAGGGAATAAACATCTCACCGGGAGAGAATATATGTCATTATACCTCCGTGGGAGAGAATGTAGTACTTTTTTTATTAGCGACCCATAACGGTAAAAAAGTAATCATCAAAAATAGAAATAATCTGCTCTCTGTGGTTTCGATAATGTTATATTGTCATATACGCTTTTCCAGTTATTACTAGTTAAGCGTAAAACATCCTGTTTATTATGACATCATGCATCGTTATTTATCCTTACAACCATTATCAATAAAGAATGAAGGCCGCGTATTCATCAAATACCATAACTGAACTCGTAAATGTTCGTCCCAAATTATTAGTAAAAACACATTGGCAAAAATGCCTAGACAAATTGCGAAATTCCTAAATCTTCCAGACGCTGATGATTATACTGGTAATGTATTAACTTTATGATGAAAAAATGCCTTAATATAATATTAATAACAGGTAACAGCTATATTTTCATTTTCTTTACAGGCCATGGATATCGTCGTACGTCAGCTTCATTGGTGGCTAGTGCTTGGGTAGATATGAATACTATTAAAGCAGCATGGCAATTGGAAATCAACAAAGGTGGCAGAATCCTACATCAAAGATGCAGTAACAAATAAAATAAAGTCGCTAATTTCATTACATCATCTATTCATGGTGAGTTGAACATTTAAGAAACATTGTAATAATTATACCTATAGTTGTGTTGAATTTGAATTACATAATTTATTCATCTAATGCCTTTGAATACTTTAGGTGAATCAAATGATCAAACACCTGCTACTACCTTTGATCGAGTATTATCTAAATCGTCAATCTTCCAAATATCTCATCAAATTAGTGAGTTTAATTTCAAATAAATAACACACTACTAATTTTATATGCGCTTCATTTTTATTTATTTCGCTTAAAAGGTAATCTAATAAGTCAAACTGACGAAGCAACTACCACAAATACATCTGTATGTCAAACATTTAAAAAATTTCAATTCCAACCAAAAAAAAATAATTTTCTCAAAACCTTCATCTACACCTTCTTCGTCTGAGCAAAGTAATTAGTTATTTTCTAATTTAAAACATGATGGTAAGATAGCATTATATATTTATCACTAATTTCGTGATTCATTTTTCAGTATTCAATTATCTACTATATAATTGAGGAGGGTAAAACTTTGTCCGAGGTAAAGTCGAGATACGCGCAACGATGGAAGTTGCGAGTGGTTTCATGTGATAGGGCTGAACGAGGAGATCGTTCTTAACGCCTCGGGCACTCACGAAAAGCTCCATGAAGCTCGAAAAAAAGCTTTAAAGAAACGTCCAGTAAATGGGCCGAAGAAGTTGTACACACATCTATGACGCTCGACCAAACGTCATTCCACAACCCCGAAGAGTAGTTAATACATTGTCCACCAGTATCTCCCTATGATGTGCGCAATTTTTAAATTTTGGACTTGGAACGTGAGATTGTGTGACCTCACGTTTCATTGAAACAGCTCACGTTTCAATATTAACCCGTGAATTAGCGTGATGGGGCATGAGTCCATGTCTTTTAGTTTGCACGGAATGTAAATTTTTGTGACCTCACGTTTCATTGAACTGTAAGTTGGCGTGATGGAGCATGAGTGGAGGTATTTTAGTTCCCACGTGATAAATGGAGCAGAATTCTATAAATCTAGCAGGAGGTGAGAGGATGTCCTCAAGTTTCATTCAACCAACTCAGGACTTGGAGCGTGAGATTGTGTGACCTCACGTTTCATTGAACCAGCTCACGTTTCAATATTATGGAGTAAAATTTTATATATGTTGTAGGAATGTGAGTTTGTGTGACCTCACGTTTGGAGTAATATTTTATTTATGTAGCGGGGATGTGAGTTTGTGTGAGCTCAGGGAAAAATGGAACCGTGAATTAGCGTGACGGGGCATGAGTCAAGGTCTTTTAGTTCGCAATTTTTTAGTGTTGCGTAACGATGAAAGTTGCGAGTGGTTTCATGTGATAGGGCTGAACGAGGAGATCATTCGTAACGCCTCAGGCAACTCACGAAAAGCTCCATGAAGCTCAAAAAAAAGCTTTAAAGAAACGTCCAGTAAATGGGCCGAAGAAGTTGTACACATATCTATGACGCTCGACCAAACGTCATTCCACAACCCCGAAGAGTAGTTAATAAATTATCCACCAGGATCTCCCTATGATGTGGCAATTTTTAAATTTTGGACTTGGAACGTGAGATTGTGCGACCACACGTTTTATTGAACCAGCTCACATTTCAATGTTATGGAGTAAAATTTTATATATGTAGAAGAAATGTGAGTTTGTGTGAACTCACGGAAAAATTGAACCAGCTCATGTTTTAATATTATGGAGTAAAATTTTATAGATGTAGCAGGAATATGAGTTTGTGTGAGCTCACGGAAAAATTGAACCGTGAATTAGCGTGACAGGGCATGAGTCAAGGTCTTTTAGTTCGCAGTTTTTTAGTGTTGCAGAAACGTGAGTTTGCGTGACCTCACATTTCATTGAACTGTGAGTTAGTTTGATGGGGCATGAGTCCAGGTCTTTTAGTTTGCACGGAAGGTGAGTTTTTGTGACCTCACGTTTCATTGAACTGTGAGTTGGCGTGACGGAGCATGAGTGGAGGTATTTTAGTTCCCACGTGATAAATGGAGCAAAATTTTATAAATGTAGCAGGAGGTGAGAGGATGTCCTCAAGTTTCATTCAACCAGCTCATGTTCTAATATGGAGGCACTTTAATTGAACCAGCTGGAGTTGTAATAAAGTAGTGGTGTGGTCATTTGTAATATGGAGTAAAAGCATAAGGATCCCTCCTCATGGTACCTCACGTTGAATGGTTAGAGAACGAAATAAAACCTCAACTTATTATTTTAGACATTTTTTCACTGTCTATGTTTTGAAATAATTCAACGAATTCCGATGTAGATGTATCATTGTTTTTTATTTTGTTTTTTGAAGTAATTTTAATTATTGGCTAACTGAGATTAAAGAAAAAAAAATTCATTTTAATGTCATGAATATAATTTGAATGAATAAAATTTTTTTAAATGAATAATAACATTACTTATGTATGTATATGAAATTTTCTATATCGATTTAATTTTTCAATTGCTCCTTTCATTAAACAAGTAGTAAGCACGTGACCTCACATTTCATTGAACTGTGAGTTAGTTTGATGGGGCATGAGTCCAGGTTTTTTAGTTTGCACGGAAGGTGAGTTTTTGTGACCTCACGTTTCATTGAAATGTGAGTTGGCGTGACGGAGCATGAGTGGAGGTATTTTAGTTCCCACGTGAAATGTGCAGTTTTTTCATGTTCTTTTTGTAGTCGTTGTTAAGAATTTCATCACACAAACAACACTGCGCTTTGTATCTTTTTCCTTTCCCTCCTTTATTCATTTTTTAAAATTCAACTAAAGTTAATAAAAAATACAGACATATAGCAGGTATACGATGCACAGAAAAAAATCGGTGGATTATTGGCTTAGTGAGCAGTGGCAACGGCTTAATTTTAAGTTATAGTGTTGGGCGATTAATAATCGATTAATCGGTAAAAATAATTGGAAAAATCGATTAATCAATTATTAAAAGTAATAGATTATTTTATGAAATAGGTAATCGATTAATCGGCCAATTTTCAGTTTTTTTTTTTCAATAATACTTTGATATTTCTGAAAAAAAAAAACTTTTTATTAAAAAATATTATCCACCAGGATCTCCCTATGATGTGCGCAATTTTTAAATTTTGGACTTGGCAAGTGAGATTGTGTGACCTCACGTTTCATTGAACCAGCTCACGTTTCAATATTATGGAGTAAAATTTTATATATGTAGTAGGAATGTGAGTTTGTGTGAGCTCACGGAAAAATTGAACCAGCTCATGTTTTAATATTATGAAGTGAATAAAATTTTATAAATGTAGCAGGAGGTGAGAGGATGTCCTCAAATTTCATTCAACCAGCTCAGGACTTGGAACGTGAGATTGTGTGACCTCATGTTTCATTGAACCAGCTCACGTTTCAATATTATGGAGTAAAATTTTATAAATGTAGTAGGAATGCGAGTTTGTGTGAGCTCACGGAAAAATTGAACCAGCTCATGTTTTAATATTATGAAGTAAAATTTTATATATGTAGCAGGAATGTGAGTTTGTGTGAGCTCACGGAAAAATTGAACCGTGAATTAGCGTGACGGGGCATGAGTCAAGATCTTTTAGTTCGCAGTTTTTTAGTGTTGCAGAAACGTGAGTTTGCGTGACGTCACATTCAATTTTTTAATTGCTCCTTTCATTAAACAAGTAGTATGCAAAAAGTTATTTTTTGAACGTGATCACAAATTTTGAAAAAAAAAAAAAAATTAAAAATAACATTGACAAAAATTTAGTTTTTAATTTTAAAAAATTTTGGTTAAAGAAATGATAGAATCTACCATCGTGGTTTCAAAATTTTTTTCTTTGAATAATTCGCAAAACAAAGCAAAGAAGAACTATTACCATCGAAGAAGTTGACAATAAATATAAAAAAACCCCTTTCAGTGTATAAAGAAGCACATGCTTAAGCACCCCGTCCGAAGGATGGGTATAGATTACTAGTAGATTTAGATACAAGGAAACAAAAAATTGATACTGAAAGTATCATCGAAGATTATATTAGCGAAGATTTTTCTAGCCAAAGTCAAACTTAAAAAGATTCAGTTTTAACTCTAAATTCTCAAAATATTTTTAATTCAAACCAAATTTCTGAAATTCGCATGGACGACTATACCGGGTGACTACTTGATTCGAGCACTCCAAGTGCAAAAATCTTTCTCTCATAGAAATGAATTACATATTTGAATGATATTAACAATAAATGGCATAAATAATATTTATTTAATGCTTCAAAGTGTTTATCAATGAAATACACAATTTTAATTTATACTTTCATTGTCAAAAATACATATATGTTTTGAATTTATTCACCTTTTAGCTAATTTTTTCGCTTGGGTGCTCGAATCAAGTAGTCACCCGGTATAATTGAAGACTTCATTAGCCAAAAGCAAACTATTAAAGATTTAGTAAATCCAGCTACCTCTCAAAATAACATTAAATCCACTCCAAAGAATAACTATTATACGTTTCATAATTGTAACGTTACTTTAAACATAAGTTTGTTTGCACGAACTAGTATTATATTGAAATATAGTTTTTATTTTCATTTCAGAAGTTACCATTATTCTTTTTATTTTTGTTTTTGTTTTTATTAGTAAATGAAGTGTATTTTCATTTCTACCAGCTACTGTTTTTTTGCCTCTCACAACAACATTGAGTTGATGAGCTCTACACTATATAGTATATGAAAAAGAGTTAATCCAATTAGGGAGAGAGAAGTGTGTGCTTCTAAATTCGGGATAATACAACACGTACTCGCCTACTCGGCCTATGGCTCGTGTTGTACTCTATCCCTCGTTTAAACTTTCTCTTCCTAATTGAATAAACTACCATTACCGGCGACTTTGCATAGCGGGGCATAAAGCATTTCTAACATTCCTAGCGAAATAAAATATGTAAACACTAATGCGTGCGCATCTTTATTTCTTGTATAAAACAGTATATGCAACTCGACTCTAGAATGCGTCCTTGATAAACTCGTGCGATAGATCACTTGTTTATAAAGACGCAATTCCGAGTCTCGTATTTGAATACTATACTATTAAATCAAAAAGTAATATTACGACTCGTTATGACAATTTAAACACAAAAAAAATCGTTCGTTGAATGCCTGTTTATTAATTTTTCAATTGCACATTAGTCATAATGGTTCAAAAATGTTTAATATTTTCTCAGCTGTTTCCATCATCAAATTTCACAAACTTCGTAATAATGCAACGAAAAAAAAATTAAAGGCATACAATTTGCCTAGTAAACGCAGTTGTAAATGAAAAATTAATTTGATTTCTATCGTAAAAATTAAGAATCTAACAAAAAAAAAGCTCTGCATGTATCTATTTCAATGAGCATCGCTAGATATTCATAAAACAATTTTTTTGCCATAAAGTGTCTCAATGATATTATTCATTTTAAATAATTTTTGTTAAGTTTCCAAATCCAACGTGATCACAGAATTTGTTTAGCGACTATGAGTTAACGTAGCGAGGTGTAGTAGTGGTTGGCATCAATATAATTATGCACAGAGGAACACGCCGCTGATTATGAGCCACATTTAGGATACAGAAAATGCTACTTAAAAAATATATACTGAATTCAACACTCATTTTAGTCATATTGCGGATTTGTATCAATCTGCACCTGCGAGTAATTTTCATATCGACCTGTATCAAGCCCAATACCTACGAAACTAGTCCGCATAGAAGGTTCATTTTTGAAAATAACATTAAACCTCTTCGCACGATTCAAAGCCTTTCTTGCAGCACCCTTACATTCATAATAATGATTAAAATTACAACACTCGAACTCAATTATAGCTCTGTGATCATGCCTTCGAAAAACAAGGTAGGGTTTGAGTTCTTGACCAAATTCATTATATTTTTGGTTCAGACCACCATCATAATGAAACATTATTTTCATGAATTGTGACACAAATTCGTGGAAGTAGTAAAAGTTTTCCAATTCTGCGTATTTAACAGACCTGCCGAAAAACTCCTTATGTAAATTTTCAATTTTGTCTACCCAACCATCACACATTGAATATTCTTTGTAATCCGTATGTTGAAAATATTCAAAAAGAATTTCCGCAACGCGTTTGGCATTTTTAAAACAATTAATAGGATTTAACTGTCTAAACACTGATTTAAAATTATCATTTCTTCCAAATTCCAATATCATGTAGGTTAAAAAACTATAGCGCATATTTGGATCGTGGATTTCGAAAAATCCGCAAGCGTAGAGGTACTTAAAAATCAAAACTGATGTTGCATAATACTCTGCTGGAGTACTGATACCGTTCACAATATTATTCAGAAGAATCAAATCTTTTTTGCTGAATGTCAAATTGCCGAAGCCCATTTCAGAAGCACTATCCATAAGAATCTCGATAATTATATACTTCACCTTTAACTCGGTTTCCTTAAATTCTTCACCAACATTACGAAAATTGAGTATTTTTTGTTCATTAACAAAATTAACAATTGACCAAGGATCGAAGATGCGTATTTTGAGAGAAAGCAGTGCAGTGTAGCCGCTATAATAGTTAGCTGCTTTCTCCACAGTATTAACGTCCATGGAACAACAAGTAAGTAACTTATCTACTTCTGATCGCGTGAAACCTAATAATGGATGCGTATTTTGATTTAATAAATTAAAATTCACGCTTGAAAATGATCTCGAATGATTAAGAAATACGCCTAGATCTAGCATACCAGTAACAATCCCCGTACGCATGTTATTGTAATTTGTTTCGAACGTACATATCATAAATTGTCGGAAAAAATGTATAACCTTTTTTGCTTCATCGCTCCTAAAAGGTTTCTCAAAACACAATTTACGTATCGGCGCATCGAAATCATCAATCAAAATATACACCTGTTTCTTGAAATATGATTTTAAGATGCTACTGAGGAATTCCAAACTTTTGATCATACCTTTCTCGGAGTGTTCCTGCTGCGTTCGGTAGAGATTAAATTTTTCAATAAGCATTTTTATGTTTTGCTTCCTGCTTGAGTCAGCCCATAAATCGCTTGATTCTTTTTGGAAGGCCTCGACTACGTATCTGTGTGCTTCAAACGTAACAGCAATGTGTTCCTGGAAAGACTTCAAAAAACCCTTGAAATCGCCTGATTTCGCAACAGAATCGCATAGGTTCAGATATATTACAGGATACTGGCCCAAATAAGAACCGATGATGTCTTCGTTTTCGGAGATCCTCGGTAGATGACTTAATTCAACCGATGTACCATTTTCGTAAGTTATTTTGCCTTCTTTGAAGAATTTATAGCTCCATGATTCCATCAATGGTTTTATATTACCTTTCTCGTCAATTTCTGTTTCCAAGAAAGCTTTCAACATATCCAGGTTAATACTTTTACCCCATTTTCTGGGAAACGTTAGCGATATAAATGATAAATTTTGCGCAACCAAATTTACTAATGAAGATTTATCCACGAAGATGTCGCTCTGTCGAACGAAATCTTTGAAATTATTAGCTGACGTGTCTATTAATTTACGTGCCTTAATCGTCGAGCTTTTCTTCCAACAAACAAGCTGCTCATTTTCATCGAATTTGTTTGAGTTGATAACAGCACTGGAAAGTACGACCAATAAAGCGATAGAGAGTAGATATTTCATTCTCAAAAAAAAAAAAAAAATTCACAAAAATTATGGCATTAATTAAAAGGAAACTTGAGCGAACACATTAGGGTTAACGATCTGCCTTCATAAAAACTCTAGGTACTATATGTACACTACCGATACACTACCACAACGTAAAAATACAAATATTTACCACAGCATCTTTCTGACTTCTATCTTTTAGAATATTAATCATTAATTGAAAGTTAAATTTAAAAGGAGAAGTAACTTCATAATGTCTGGTGATATTGAAATTTCCCAAATAGGTTATGAACATAACCTACATAGTAACGCAACAGATAGCCTATCATGTACGTACGACTACACATATGTATTTATCTATTCAGGAACAAGGGTACGTGTAATGAGTGTTATTGCAATAAGATCGATTTTTATGAGCATCACTTACCTCGGTATCGCTAGAAATAGCTTCGATACTAGATAAATAAATAAACAACTAATTTAGCCATATCGAGAGATGAAAAATTAAATGAAGTAATTATTTTGATACGCACTTTGCTATTTTTATCACGAAAATCAGAAGAGAAATATACTACTGCTTTGATATAATATGAATTATGTCAGTTTAATCATCATCATAACAACGATAGGTATTACAGCCTACTTGATTTGGAGTCGGTGGATATGGTTGAAAATTGATAAATATTCGTATGAGACTTTCCTTGGTAATCCAAAAGAAGTACTTTTTTATGTTTTTTCAATACACCTCAACATGGTGGATCACTAAAATTTTGAGAAGGGATAAAGGAGAGAGACCATAGGTTTCTCTAAACAAACTTTACGTATAAGCATATCATAATCATCAATCAAAATATACACTGTTTTATAGAAATACAATTTCAAGACATTACTGAGAAATTCTAAACTCGTAATCATACCTTTCTCGGAATGTACTTGGTGTGTTCGGTACTCATTAAATTTTTCTAAAAACATCTTCACGTTTCGTTTCTTGCCTGAACCAACCCAGGTACTTACAGGTAACAGCTATATTTTCATTTTCTTTACAGGTCATGCATATCGTTGTACGTCGGCTTCATTGGTGGCTAGTACTGGGGGTGATACGAATACTATTAAGCAGCATGGGAATTGGAAAATTAACAAAGGTGGCAGAATCCTACATCAAAGATGCAGTAACAAATAAAATGAAAGTCGTTGATTTCATTTCATCAACTATTTATGGTGAGTTGAACATTTAAGAAACATTGTAATAATTATACCTATAGTTGTGTTGAATTTCAATTACATAATGTATTCATCTAATGCCTTTGAATACTTTAGGTGAATCAAATGATCAAACACCTGCTACTACCTCTGATCGAGTATTATCTAAATCGTCAATCTTCCAAATATCTCATCAAATTAGTGAGTTTATTTTCAAATAAATAACACACTACTAATTTTATATGCGCTTCATTTTTATTTATTTCGCTTAAAAGGTGATCTAATAAGTCAAACTGACGAAGCAACTACCAAAAATACATCTGTATGTCAAACATTTAAAAAATTACAATTCCAACCAAAAAAAAAAACAATTTTCTCAAAACCTTCATCTACACCTTCTTCGTCTGAGCAAAGTAATTAGTTATTTTCTAATTTAAAACATGATGGTAACATAACATTATATATTTATCACTAATTTCGTGATTCATTTTTCAGTATTTAATTTAGATTTAGATACAAGGAAACAAAAAATTGATACTGAAAGTAACATCGAAGATTATATTATCGAAGATTTTTCTAGCCAAAGTCAAACTTAAAAAGATTCAGTTTTAACTCTTAATTCTCAAAATATTATTAATTCAAACCAGATTTCTGAAATTCGCATAGACGACTATACCGGGTGACTACTTGATTCGAGCACTCCAAGCGCAAAAATCTTTCTCTCATAGAAATAAATTACATATTTGAATGATATTAACAATAAATGACATAAATAATATTTATTTAATGCTTAAAAGTGTTTATCAATGAAATACACAATTTTAATTTATACTTTCATTGTCAAAAATACATATATGTTTTGAATTTATTCAACTTTTAGCTAATTTTTTCGCTTGGGTGCTCGAATCAAGTAGTCACCCGGTATAATTGAAGACTTCATTAGCCAAAAGCAAACTATTAAAGATTTAGTAAATCCAGCTACCTCTCAAAATAACATTAAATCCACTCCAAAGAATAACTATTATACGTTTCATAATTGCAACGTTACTTTAAACATAAGTTAGTTTGCACGAACTAGTATTATATTGAAATATAGTTTTTATTTTCATTTCAGAAGTTATCATTATTCCTTTTGTTTTGTTTTTGTTTTTATTTGTAAATGAAGTGTATTTTCATTTCTACCAGCTACTGTTTTTTTGCCTCTCACAACAACATTGAGTTGATGAGCTTTACACTATATAGTATATGAAAAAGAGTTAATCCGATTAGGGAGAGAGAAGTGTGTGCTTCTAAATTCGGGATAATACAACACGTACTCGCCTACTCGGCCTATGGCTCGTGTTGTACTCTATCCCTCGTTTAAACTTTCTCTTCCTAATTGAATAAACTACCATTACCGGCGACTTTGCATAGCGGGGCATAAAGCATTTCTAACATTCCTAGCGAAATAAAATATGTAAACACTAATGCGTGCGCATCTTCATTTCTAGTATAAAATACTACATGCAACTCGACTCTAGAATGCGTCCTTGATAAACTCGTGTAATAGATCACTCGTTTATAAAGAGGCAATTTCGAGTCTAGTATTTGATTAATATTAATACTATTAAATCAGAAATTAATATTACGACTCGTTATGACCATTTAAACACAAGAAGTCGTTGGTTGAATGCCTGTTTATTAATTTTTCAATTGCACTCTAGTCGTAATGGTTCAAAAATGTTTAATATTTTCTCAGCTGTTTCCATCATCAAATTTCACACACTTTGTAATAATGCAACGAAAAAAAAATTAAAGGCATACAATTTGCCTAGTAAACGCAGTTGGAAATGAAAAATTAGTTTGATTTCTATCGTAAAATTTAAGAATCTAACAAAAAAAAGTTCTGCATGTACCTATTTCAATGAGCATCGCTAGATATTCATAAAACAATTTTTTTGCCATAAAGTGTCTTAATGATATTATTCATTTTAAATAATTTTTGTTAATGTCATTAATGCTAGTTTCCAAATCCAACGTGATCACAGAATTTGTTTAGCAACTATGAGTTAACGTAGCGAGGTATAGTGGTTGGCATCAATATAATTATGCACAGAAAAACACGCCGCTGATTATGAGCCACATTTAAGATACAGAAAATGCTACTTACAAAATATATACTGAATTCAACACTCATTTCAGTCATATCGCGGATTTGTATCAATCTGCACCTGCGAGTTGGGTCCATATCCATCTGTATTAAGCCCAATACCTACGAAACTAGTCCGCATAGAAGGTTCATTTTTGAAAATAACATTAAATCTTTTCGCACGATTCAAAGCTTCTCTCGCAGCATGCTTAGGATCAAAGAGAAGAAAATAAGAATTACGACACTCGAACTCAATTATAGCTCTGTGATCATGCCTTCGAAAAACAAGGTAGGGTTTGAGTTCTTGACCAAATTCATTATATTTTTGGTTCAGACCACCATCATAATGAAACATTATTTTCATGAATTGTGACACAAATCCGTGGAAGTAGTAGAAGTTTTTCAATCCTGGATGTTCAACAGACCTGCTGAAACACTCCTCATGTAAATTTTCAATTTTGTTTACCCAACCATCACGCATTGAATATTCTTTGTAATCCGTATGTTGAAAATATGCAAAAATTATTTCGGCAATACGCTTAGCTTTTTCTAACACATCATTAACGAGATTTAATTCTCTTCCCGCTGTATCAGGAATACCAGTTCTTTGGAATTCCAATATCATGTCGCTCAGAAGGTTATTAATCATATTTGTATTACGGACATATCGGTAAGCATAGTGATACTTAGAAATTGTAGCAAATATTTCATTATACTCAGTTGGAGTAGTGATACCGTTCACAATATTATTCAGAAGAATTAAATCTTTGTTGGTGAATGTCAAATTGCTGAAACCCTCTTGAGAAGTATTATTCACGAGAATAGCGATAATCGATGATTTCACATTGAACTCAGTTTCTTTAAATTCATTACCAACCGAACGAAAATTACTTGTATTTCTTTCATTAGCAGAACTGACAATTGACCAAGGAACGTAGACGCCTGATTTGAGGGAATCAGGTACAGAGTAGCGGCTATAATAGTCGACTGTTTTCTCCACTGTATTTACATCCATGAGGTAACGAGCAAGCAAATCAATAACTTCCATTCGCGTGAAACCAAATGATGGCCGCGTATTATGATTTAACAAATTGTAATTCACGGATGAAAATGATCTCGAATGATTGGCAAATACGTCTAGATCCATCACACCCGTTACAATGCCCATGCGTAGATTATTGTTATTCGTTTCAAACGTACATGTCATAAATTGTCGGAAAAAGTCTATAACTTTTTTTGCTTCCTCGCCGCTTAAAGGTTTCTCTAAACAAACTTTACGTATAGGCATATCATAATCATCAATCAAAATATACACTGTTTTATTGAAATACGATTTCAAGACATTACTGAGGAATTCTAAACTCGTAATCATACCTTTCTCGGAATGTACTTGGTGTGTTCGGTACTCATTAAATTTTTCTAAAAATATCTTCACGTTTCGTTTCTTGCCTGAACTAACCCAGGTACTCAATTCGTTGTGGGAAGTCTCGACTGTGTATTTATGCGCTTCGAACGTGGCAGCAATGTGTTCCTGGAAAGACTCCAAAAACCCTTCGAAATCGCATGATTTAGGAACGAAGTTGCCTAAGTTCAGATATATTATAGGATACTGACCTAAGTACGAACGAACGATGTTCTCGTTTTTGGCAATTGCCGGTGGATGATTTAATTCAATCGATGTACCATTTTCGTAAATTACCTTGCCTTCTTTGAAGAATTTGTAGCTCCATGATTCCTTCAAAAGCCTTACATTGCCTTTCTCATCGACTTCTATCTCCAAGAAAGTTTTCAACATATCCAGATTAATACTTTTACCCCATTTTCTAGGAAATGTTAGCGATATAAACGATAAATTTTGCGCCACCAAATTCACTAATAACGATTTATCCACGAATACATCGCTCTGTCGAACGAAATCCTTGAAATTATTATCTGACGTGTCGATTAATTTATCTGTCTTCATCGTCGAGCTTTTCTTCCAGCAAATCAGCTTTATTGCGATGGCAATGGGACTGCATAGTGTTACCCATAAAAAGATTACGAAATAATATTTCATTCTCAAAAAAAGAAACCAGGTTGCACGAAAGTTAAAACAAAAATAAAATTAAATAAACACAAGAGATTTAACAATGTGACACGTCTGAAAGACTGAAGTACGTCTACATCGCTGATACTTTACCAAGGCCCCTTTTCGGTTCTTATCTAATGAAAAATCTCATTCAATGAAAGTTAATTTTCAAACGAAAAATAACCTCATAATGTCTTGTGAAATTGTAATTCAAATTTCCCTACTACACAGCTACTCAATGTAACACACATAATAGCTGTATACATTTTGTTATGTACACATATGTATTTATCTATTCAGGAATAAGAGTATAGATATATTTTATAATTACTCTATCATTATCGATTTCTTGAACATCAACTGCCTCTGTATCAGTAGAAACGTCTTGGTTACTAACGGTAATTTATTAAGCATATCAAGCCATAATAAAGTTAATGAAGACTTATAGAACTTATCTATTCTTAATACGAAAATTGAAGGAAGAAAATATCAATGCTTCTATATGATATAAATTTCATTTCAAACTTGAGTCTACAAAAATAACGTCTTGTAAAATTTTAATTGGAATTTCTCAACTAGTTCCTCGATATAACAAGTTAATAACTGTATACATTTTGTATTTTGCGCGTATTCATGTAATGAGAAATAAGGGTATAGATACAAGAACATATATTTTTTGAACATCAACTGCCTCTGTATCGTTACTAACATTTTACTGATTAACCCTAGAGCACATCCCATGTGTACAAATGTACATATCAAGTTTTTACGTTGCTGCTTTTCCGCCTAATTGCAACGGAGAGGGGTGACCGACCAGATATCCGTTCCATTTTGATCTTTGCAGGGGCAGCCAATATTTTACAAGTAAAAAAACATGGAATTTTCCAAAAACAAAAAATAAAAAAATTCGATGAGGTATAAATATTTGCACATTTAATACATGCTATTTCTTATTTTGATATGGTTTCATTTACATGTACTGATACAAACTAGATGACACTATGCTTCCTGATGAATGTTCAATCTTTATCGACAATCCTGTTGACATTTATGAATAAAATTTTTGAAACATATCTTTCAGAGGTGATATTCTTCGAAAAAATTTCAAAAATTAAATATACTGAAACAATAACAAATTTAAAATACCATAAAGAATCAAATTTTAATCAATGGATTTTTTAGTAAGCCCATAAAAGAAAAATATAAAGCGCTACAATTTGTGAAGCCATAAGGCCATTGCGCTCAGTGGAAGCATCACAAAACCACGTATTTTTCAAATTTTATCCATCTGAGACTTGCCAAGGCTACATTAAATATTGACACTCTTATTTTGCATTCCTTTTGACATAAGATGTGTTCACAATTGTCGAGGACAATCCGATGTGGTGGAACTGAGGTGGCGGCGCACACCTGCCTAAGGAAATCCTAGAGGAGATGTAGGCTGGTTGCCAAGGTGCTCCTGCTTGGCTGGAAGTAATGTCACAAGCAGTTCCCGGCCAAACAGAGTCGTGTGCGGTAGAAGAGATTCCCGCAAAAAAAAAAAAAAAAACGTAAGCAGCCATGCCGCATTACTGGAGCTGAGTTTTTAACTGGGGCTTGTTTTGATTTAGTAATAACCACGCTCAACCGTTCATCACTACGGGCCACACCCAATACCAAGTCTGAAAACCCCTACCCTATCCTTTCCAAAAACACTTAAGAAGTTCAATTTGACACAAATGTAGTATTTCTTGCCATGAAATAATCATGCGAACGCATATTTCTCAAATTATAACTATTTGAGGGTCCTCAAATTATCTTCAAATTTTGTAAATCCGCCATTTTGGATCCATTTTGACTCAAATTTAAGTGGTTATATTCTGGTCACAAACTAATCCTACACACAAAGTTTGACCATTCTAGGCCGATTTGGTGATGAGATATGGAAGATTCATGAAATTTCCTGCAGCAATTTCCCCTAAAAGCCGTTTTTTGCTCTAACTCCCTCCAAAATCACTGAAGAAGCTAAAATCAAAATACGTTTGTCACTTGGGCTCATTTTATCATATGACACAGCAATAAAAAATTTTCGACCCCTCCTGTACCCCACCACTATTTTAGGTTGGTAACCCCGCCTTCCCCCTCCAACATCATGTATGGAAGTGAATTCGGATATAGTATACAACTTATCCCCAATAACCATATGAATTCATATTAATTACATTTTTACCAACTTGAGGCTCCTCAAGCTCTACTCAAAATTTTGATAATCCGCCATTTTGAATCCATTTTGATCCAAATTCAAGAGGTCATATTGTGGTCACCAACTAACCTCACACACAAAATTTGACCACTTTAACTTGATTTGGTGGGAGATATGGAAGATTCAAGAAATTTCATGACTCAAAACTTCCTCAAAAAGCCGTTTTTTGATCTAACTCCTCTCAATATGCACTCAAGAAGCTGAAATTTGGATATGTTAGTATCCGTGACTCACTCTTTCATATGAAATCAAAAACAAAAATTTGAGCTATTTGCCCTTCTCCAGCCCCCCTCAAAATTTGAGTGATCCGCCATTTTGAAATTTATCGAAAAAAAAAAAACTATTTTTGCGTATTTGCAAGAAGAGTTCCTCACCGAATTTTGAGCGAATTTTATCCACACCAGCCTGCGCAAGTGAGTGACACAAAAAACGCAATTTCTCAAAAACGGTTTTTGCTAACTCGCCTCAAATGCACTTAGGAAGCTGAAATTTAAATATGTTGGTGTCCGTGACTCACTCTTTCATATGAGATCAAAACGAAAAATTTGAGCTATTTCCTCTTCTCCAGCCCCCTCAAAATTTGAGTGATCCGCCATTTTGAAAGTTTTCGAAAAAACAAAAAAAATACTTCTGCGCATTTTCAAGAAGAGTTCCTCACCAAATTTTGAGCGAATTTTATGAATACTCGCCGGCGCTACGCGTGGGGGAATAAAATATATATATATATATATATAGATTTATCTATGGATAAAGTGGCATCATTTTTCGTCGTCTACAGGTAAAGTGGCATCTTTTTTACAAAGTGGCATCTTTTTTTTTGATGCCACTTTACCATCACATTGCTCATCGATTCAGCTATGTGTCATGACGTCACTGGTGTGGTTATTAGGGTGATGCCACTTTACCACTAATATTCTATTTTTCATACAAAAAAATTTTTTTCGGTCTACGGTCGTAGTAGCCTCATTTTTTTGATGTTTACAGGTAAAGTGGCATCATTTTAAAATTTGTTTCCAAGAAAACCTATGAAATTATACATTCCGTTCCCATTGTGGTGTCGTTAACGTGACATTAGATGCACTTCTGAGGAATGTGCAAAGTGATGCCACTTTGACCATAGATCACTATATATATATATATATATACCAAAAAGTTGGACAT
>VFXL01000476.1:0-47933 GCA_009761765.1 Phenacoccus solenopsis | reverse complement strand
GGTTATTTTTAGCTGAGTTTTTAACACAGTAACAGGTAAGTTACCACATTTTTTGAAATAGAAAAAAATAGTAATATTACCGTAACTTACCAAAATTACGTAACATTGCACATCCCTGCGTACAAACATACAACCATACATGTGGGCAGTTCGCGAACTTGATTGAACTAGTTCACTTCTTTCAATTTACTGTTGAATGATTTCACTTCATTGCGAACTTGAACTTATTTTGACAAACCAGTTTACTTTCAAACTAATTTCAACTTTTTCCCCCAAATTTTCGTGGCACTCACAATATTATTACAAAACAAGGAAACTGTGGCGATCTGGCAAATACTTTATCCATCAAGAATTTAATTTTGACAAACTAATAAAGAATTATGAATAATTTTCAAATAGGTTAATCAGAAAATATAATTATAGTTAATTTTCAGAAATATTGATGAGAAATTTTCAATAATCTCATGAGAAATTTTCAGGAAAATTCTAATGGAAATTTATAAGGATTTTCAAGAAAAAATATGAGTAATTTAATTTTGCCATTAATATACGAAAAACGTTTAAAAAATTGATTTTTTTTCTGAAAGTACTACATTTTTTTATTTTTAATTACAGGGAAGATCACGTTATTTCATAAAAAACATAATATTATAATCTAAAACAGATGAAAAAAGGTGAATTTCAACAAGTAAACTGAACGGTGAACTGAACTCATATAACTTAAACTTCATTTTTCGCGAACTTAAACATGTACCTATGCACACCCATGTTGGCACGGAGTACCTTCTGAGAACTCGTCAGTCGTCACATTCTACAAACGACCTGTGGACTTTTTTAAAACCTGTTTGAGTGTATAGAGGACGTTGTGGCGAGTATTTTAGTATCATCGCAATTTTCACAAACTGAATAATGAAGAAGTCATGAAGGTGAAGACACGTACGTTTCAACTCAAGTCCTCAGAAAATACGGCTGAAGAAATGGCACAATGAGCTATGGGTTATTGTTGTGCGAGGTGCCAACTACGTCATCTGTCGAGACTCTGAACCATGATTAATGCGAAAATGTAAGTCCCCTCAACGCATATAAGAACTGTTTTCTGCGTGTATAACTTGGAGGGTTTAAGAAAGATACACAAAACAACGTTGTGATGATTACAAAACGAACCAAAAAGCTAATCGCTCAGCATCAGCATAGTTTTCTCGACTCGTAAACTCTACGAATTGAATGAAAAAATCTGAGACTTTTGGAGAGTCCTCAGATGGTAAAAAGTCCACAGACAGACCGTGAAATGCATGCGCAAAGTCCTAGAACGTTACCCGCATCAACACATGCATGCAAACAAACTAAAGTGATTGCAATAGCGGATTCAAAGTTCAAATTTGTCTAAAAATTATTTCAATTATTTTTCACTTTTATTCCAAATTTTAGGTGATTTAAACTGAATAATTAAATTTTTGCTGATTTAGACAGCTAAAAAGGATAAAGAAAGACAGTCATACTTATTACATAATGCATATAATAACCTGACCTACCTGATTCATCTCGGGTCCTAAGATCTTTTCCATTCTTGACAGTTATTAGAAAACTTTGTTCATTTTTCATTTCTTGAGTAGAATAATTTGCTTTACATCTTTGGAAAATGGTATCACAATTTTTGGTTGCACGTTCTCGTTTTGTTATTATTATAATCTCTTCTTTAGTCGCCAAATCAATCACTTCATTTTCAATATCATTCAGCGTTTTTATAGTATCGACTAATACAAAAATAAACAAAACTAGCTACGGTGATTCAGCCTATAATAATACCTAGATACTAATATGTAGGCTCTAGTAAACAGAGAGGGAACGGGTTTTTCTGGACTCGTCCTATTTTCGAAGACCCAGCGCCTCCTTTCAAAATAAAAATCAATGAATTGAGCGAATTTGTATTTATTTCAATGTTCCCCTTCTTCCTGGGGCATTAGGAAACTGCATAAAATTGCTAAATTTATTTGATGATTGGATCCTATGCTCACAAATAGCAATAGAGATTGACATAATTTGTCATGAGTTCTAAGAACAGAGATATCACGTAATGATAAGATTATGGATGAAGAGAAATCCATGGTTCGCAAACGATGAAGCGATTTGGCATTTCTTAGAGCACTGGTTCTAGAGAATAGAATTCAAAGCGATAAACGCATAGATGGTGGAGCTAAGATATGGCAACCTTTGAAGAAAATCTTATTGCTTGCTTCTGAACGCAAAATTTTTCAGCAACATCTGCTCATAGTACAGGGAAATGAGGATTGAACTTGAATTATTCGACAAATTGTTGCCTAATACCCAGCTGGTCGGAGGCACTCGATGCACAGCGACTTACGCTTGCTGAGTTCTGGTATAAAGCAAAGAGTTGTGAAGTTATTTAAAAATTGAATCTTCGGATATTGTAAATATGAATAATTCTTAGGTAGGTAGAAATGGTAAATTGTAATTATACTCATATAATGACTATTTTGGAGACCCCTTAATAGTAAAAATGGAACCCTACATTTATATTGTTTGAGCCTAAAGACTAAAGAATACTTCATGGTTGTATTCAAGTACTTACCTACTACACAATATTAATTAATTATTAGCAAATAAATGATACTAAATAAAATGGAAAAACAGGTAAAATAGGGTATTTTAGCACATAGTTTAGTATTTCTGGAACCCCTGGATAGAGGAAAAATTGGCAATGTATTGTTTTTTGTAGTTGGGAAGGCGAAACATGATGTTTAAAAGCAAAAAAATTAAATAGAACTAACGTAATTTTTTCAAATTTTTTTTGAAAAAATCTTGCTTATTTGCAAACTTTGACCCAATTATGGGAGGGGTAAATATTAACCTTGAGGGCTGAAATTTTTTTTACATTTTATTGGCATCATTTTGTAACGACTCAACTAGGTACCTGCTCAATTTTCAAAAAAAAAAAAGTGAAAATCGACCCACCCTATTCTTCATCACATAACAACTAAATAAATAAGGAAATTTTGTATGATTATTGTAATTATGTAATGGTAAATTACGAAAAAATTACTCTGAGAGTTCACTTCTTTTTAAAATCAAAGATCCAATATATTCTAAAAATAAATTATTTCGAGTTTACCAATTTGAGAGAATACAATAATATCATTAGTACCTAGTGATCAGACACCTTCACATCAAATAGGAATTTTCTACAAAACTAACAAGTACAGGCTAGTAAAGAGAAATTTTACGTTTTAAGCGGTATCTTTCTCAACGTAGACACACTATACAAAATTACTTCAATGAATTTCTATTTACCCATTGTTTACGGATTACAGCCGAGGTTGGCGAAGAAAACTAGTTTATATGATTAATGGATTGCTGTGGAAAAATTATGGAATGTAAAATATGTAATTCAACACATTAATATTTGCGATAAACATTAGAAGTGAATTCCGGTCACGTTTTGATGTTACTAAGCGTTATTATAATTCTGTTCCATTTGAAAGAAAGTATCGAAATTATTTGCTTTACCTTTTTCTTGAGAACTCATTATGAACATCAGGAGATGATCTACGGGAAAAAAATTGATGTTTAATGTATTCTCGTAATGCACGAAGGGTAATAAAAATACGTGTAAGGCAGGTGTACCAAAACAGGCCACCCTTAATTTTAAACCTTCCTCACGCCCCCCAAATGCTTGAAAATGTTGAAAATTTGGTGATAGGTACCTTGAACCCTCTAGCTTCAAACCCCGGGGTCGATTTTTTTTCGTCAATATCCCCTCCCCCCATAATAAAAAATTCAAGTTGGGAGAAAGTGGCCAAATTTGGAACATGTGTACTTTATGAGGCCCCTCCCTCCCGTTCTGGATAAGGCCACCCCTTTTTTATGCCCAAAATGACTGCAGAATTATGTTTTATCATAAGTTAAACTATTCTAAATTGTAATTAAGTATATTTAAAAAGTAAGTACATTATAAAAGACAAAATGGTCGCATTGCTAATTAAAAATTGCAAGCAAAATTCACGGACAAAATTCTTTGGATTATTTATGATTTCGTGATGTTCTTCTTGGTATTCCATGCTTTTTGGCAGTCGCTTATACAAAAGCTCCATTCGCAACTTCTCGCATAGCCTTCCGCACATCAGTTTCTGTCCACGGAGCTATTTCCCCACAAAACTATAGCAGTTCATTTATTAAACAAAGGGTGGCCTCCTTAAACACACATGTGTTGATTTTGTTTTTAGCTTCTAGATTTTGATACGGTAATGCAATAACGATTACTGATACATCATTTGAAAGATAAAAAAATAAGCTTTAATTTGATATATAATATACTTGCTATCAGTTAAAAATACGACTGTCAAACCTTAGCTTCGAAGCGCAAAAATTAACAAAAAAAGCCATTACACATGGAGGAAAGGAATGAGCTCGACAACATTAATATCACAGATCTAGAGGGTTAATAGGTATATTTTGGTACCATTATTTAATTTGTTTTTTGAACCAACTCAAGTATGACAGGATGGCTTCATATGGTGCACGACCTGATTTGGTACATCTACCTTATATGCTGTGCCATACATATCATCATATATATAAAGCTGCAAGGTAAAAAGTCGGAATTAATTCCAGAAAAAGTCAGAAAAAACTCCCGAACTTTTTCTATTGCACCTAGAAAGCTAATTGTTTTTTTAATCGAAAGCTCATAACGTGTACTATTGGTGAAAAATCCGAAACTCCGAAAAAGTTGACCCTAAAACCCAAAAAATTTGGGATAAACTTTGAAAATTTTGGTTTTTTCAACTTTTAACCCTATTTGTATAAGAATAATATAGTAATTGCGTTTTTTTACAGGCCATTTTAAAGAGGATGAAATTCTTGACATTTTGTTCGCTTATACTTATATTCTAGGACTTGAACTTTTTGAGAAATTATGGTTCAAAGTTTCGTAACACGTGCTTTTTGTTTTAAAGTGCAATATCTCGAAAACTACGCATCCTAGATACCTACGATAAGAGAGAGAAATGTCAAGAATTTATTCATCTATAAGATGGCATACTTCATTAATAATAATAATTTCAAAATCACGCGAAAATGAAGAAAAATTTGCAGAAAAAAGCCGCTTGGTTGGAGTGCGTAGGAAGGGTGTGCCTTTGTGTTGAACGTAGGTGTGCAAGTGCCCAGCTGCCATTGGACATCTGCTTGCGCAGCGTTCTCGGAACGCAAGAAGCACTGCTGAGTAGGCAGCAGAAAAACCAGTTCTGAGAGCAGATGTGCTGTAACTTGACACCACAACAAGTGCGCAACTGGATACCTGTGCGCAGACGCATTCACAATGAACACGCTTCGAAGTCAACTCAGTGTTGCCTTCACAGTGAACTAAAAAGTGGAACATTTCTCCTCATGAGGCTTTCTCTCATGATTACCTTATGAGTATTTTTGACAACGAAAGTATAATTTAAAATTTTGCATTTCACTGATAGACGCTTTTGAGCATTCAATAAATTTTAATTAGGATATTTATTTCTGCTAACATCATTCAAGCATGCGTATAATTTATTTTTATGAACGAAACATTTTTGCACTTACGGTGCTCGAGTCAAGTAGTCATCCACTACGATATTAAACTCAAGATGGTTATTTGCAATTTTAATAGTAATATCAAGAAAGTTTATTGAGTTACCGTCAATTTCTAGAGTACTCAGTTGATGACAAGAATATAACCTCTTATATTTGTATTAAAATTTATTCAAATAGGCGGATCGTCCAAAGTTAAGTATAACATAAAGCGTCTTCAGTCACTTAAATTTGAAAAATGTGGTTTCATATAATTATTGTATGACAAAAAATACTACATTTATTTATTACTAACACTGCAAAGAATTTTTAAAAACGCAGGTCATATGTTGGTCACCAATAACCTCACACACAAAATTTAACCTTTCTAGGTTGATTTGGTGAGTAAAGGCAACAAAGGGAAATATCTTGTTGAAAACACAAGAAATGAAGAAAAATGTTACTTATAACAAAAACAAAATGATCACAGCATGAGCACTAAACATCATATACAAACAACAAAATTATGCATGCATATTCGCGCAGTGTAGAAGAATGTGTTTCTACGACTTTTCAGACTTTAAAAAATACATAGGTTTTGTAATAATTAGTGCCTCCTCGCCCCTTTGGGCCTCGCAATAAAAATTAAATGAAAAAAAAAAGTTATTTTATCAAATAAGTACTGCTACATTCCAAACTGCGCAACCCAATTTATTATTTGTTAACCGCACCAAGAGTTCTTCCTTTGAGGATGGGCTCCCCCCCTTAATACCTTTGTACACTACCATTTTAAACAATTTTAAAAACTTCTATTGAGGTTTATCACCTTTTTTCCTTTTGTATACCTGCTAGCTATCCTTCATACTTTTTACACCTGATACTCAAAACAATCTTATGACTTACCCTTGTGCATGTACAAGGCTTTTATTAAAATTTACAAACTTTTTTTCCTTTGTATATGTGCTATCCTTTATATAACTTTTATACCTGCTATTCAAAACAAGGATGCGCGTGCATCTCAAAACCGATTTTATTTTGATTTTACTATATAGAGAGGTATATAGAGCATTTCCATTTGTGTATATAAGTGTATGCATATGCGCGTACCTTACTATGTGGGGGACAAGCGTTATCTGTTTTGATTAGTATCATATTTTTGTGACAATGAGTAGAACTTTTTTCAGTTTTTTCTCATCTTGTGCTGTGAATTTTTAGAGAATTTTTTATTTTTAAAATGTGGAGGCCCATTGCTCTGAGCAATTACGCCAAATGTCTACCTCAAGACATTTTAAATAATTATTATAAACGAATAAAAACTATTGAAATTGATCGCTTCTACATTGAAAAATAGAACCTTCGTTGGATTCAAATTACCGCTGAACATTTAGAAAAAAAACTTACAAGATGTGGAGATTCCTCCTATTCAAAAAATGGACATCTTCTAATATTATGTAAACACAAAAAGTTTTTATACAGACTTGGAATTTCAAACCTACAAGGCAATAGATTCTTATAATGCCTTCATTCCTCAACATGTTTTAGAAGTGAAATGGATCTTTAAAAATGATCATTTCATAGTTCTAGGAAAAGTAAGTACCTTTTAGGTTTCATTAGTAATCTCTCATTATTGTGAAAAAAGAAATTACGCATAAAATTATTAGCTGAGTTTTTAATTTTATATTGGAAAAATTTTTTTTCAATTGGAGATTAAATATATTAATATATATATTAATAAAATTAATGAATAAAATAAAATAAAAAATTATAATTCAAATAATATCAATAAAATGTCAATAAATATTAATTATTTTAATTTTTAAATTTAGTGTTAATCCTATAAAACATGAAATATATGAAAAGATAAATGTATAAAAAAATTTGAAATAATAATCGAGTTATTAATATTAAAACAAAATAATATACATATATTTTTTTTTATTTAATAGATTTGTATAAGTTTTTAATATAATTGTTATCCTTGAAGAAATTAAAATTAAGAGTTAATTGAAGCTATAAAAAAATTTAATTTGAATATTTTAAAATTATTATAATTTATTATAAAATTGCTAAATAAAGAAAAAGAAAAATTAATGCAAAAAAGTTATAAAAAATATTAATTCTGATAAAATGAAAATAATTAAAAAAACAATTAGTTATTTAAAAAAATTTATTTATTTAATTTATTAAATAATTATTTATAAATTAATGAATCATAAAAAAATAATACTAAAGTTTATTAATAAATTAAATATAAAAAAAAAGTTAAATTTAATACCTATTTAAAAATAAGTTAAATTAAAAAAGGAATTGCTTGAGTAACATTTCGAAACTATCTTTCTACAGTTATCGTGCAAAATATCACCATCGTCTACTTTTTCTCCTAATAGGTATCTTTGAAAACTTATTCGCATCTTTTTCAGAATTGATAGTTTTTTAAATGTTGATATTTTTTTAAGAATGAATTACATCAAATGCATGTTTCATTATACGACATTTTCGAAATTAATTATTTGAATTTAGAATTTATCACAATTATATAAAAGTCAAAAAATTTTGGTTAGTGTTCTTATATAGTGAAGCGGTTAACATAATAATATTATAATATTACATGCAAACAGAAGCATGATATGTAACGATTGTTTTGCAAATTGAAGTGGTCTTCCTCGCTATTATAATAAGGAGGAGAAAAATATTAATAAGAATATAATTATTTTTGTTATAATTTTTTAATATTGGTTGTTTTTATGGTGAAGTAATTTTTTTCTTCAAATAAACAGACGAATAGGCCTATTAATTGATCATTTGTAGGAGTTCACTTATAAGTAAACCAAAAAGGAAAAAATATTAGCCCAAGTAATGTTTTAAGTATGAGAAGATCTGTTAAGCTGTTATGCACCGTTAAGGCGGCGACGCAACGTCACATAACGTTCGTTCGGCCTACAGCGCGCGTAGTACCGAACCGCTTGGTTTATAGCGCGCTGCAATAGTTTTTATTTTTTTTTTGACTATGTTGCACCACTCCAAAAATTCTGAAATTTTTATGGTATGTTTGGTGGTGAAAGAAACATTTTATGTAATTTTTTCATAATTGCACCTCGAAAACTTGCCATAGAAATGGAGGTTTGAAATTTTAAAAACTGCATAACTCTTTTAAAATTGATCGAAAAAAATTGAAAAAATTACTGAGAATTCCTTTTATTGTCAAGATACTAAGGTGCATTTCCCCGGCACCCCCACTTCGGAATTTGGAAATGAAATTTAGTGCATTCGTTTGTGCTACGTTTGTGCCGCAAACCCCGTCGTTTGTGCTACTTTCCTTCCCGAGGTATACCCAAAACAATTTGGGGGTGCTGGGGAAACGTCCGCACCCCCACCTCCGCCGATGGGGTTCAAACATGGCGCAATGGCGCATTCGTTTGTGCTACGTTTGTGCTGGTTTGTGCCGCAAACCCCGTCGTTTGTGCTACTCTCCTTCCCGAGGTATACCGAAAACAACTTGGGGGTGCTGGGGAAACGTCCGCACCCCCACCTCGGCCAACGGGGTTGAAACTGGGCGCAATCGTTTGTGCTACGTTTGTGCTGGTTTGTGCCACAAACCCCGTCGTTTGTGCAACTCTCCTTCCTGAGATATTCAAAAAACAAGTTGGGGGTGCTGGGGAAATGAAAATTAAAAATGTGTATAAAAGGGTTGAAAATGATTCGATTGATTTGAATTTGATGGCAATCGTTTGTGCTACGTTTGTGCTATCGGATGCACTAGTTTTTGTCTCTCTCCCCCTCCCCTTTCCCCTTTTCCACTATTTTGGGTTAAGCACATAGGGAAATAACTCAAATACATATGTTAGGAAATGTTTTATTACCGAATACAATAGGAAAGACCATCGTAAACAACGTATTAAAAATTATCACCCATCCTCTATACCCAAACCACCCTCGAAGTAGATCACAGCTCCCCAAAATCGGTTTCTTCAATATATCTTGATAGAGTTGAATTTTAGGACTAAAATTGTTGAATTACATTTTGTTCTACATTAAATTTCTTGTACGGCGATGTACTGAATATATTTACATCATGAATAAAAGGAGAGTAGTTTGCTTTGAAATTAATTTGTTTCATTTTTACTCCACTTCTTTTTTTTTTTGCATCGCTTAAATATGTATCCAAAATCTTAAAAAACACAAGTATATCTACTTGCATTAATGCATGCAGATAAGTTTTCCTTTATGCATACTTTTTAGTATGCTTCAAGCGTGCTCATCTGCTTGCTTATCAGCTACTTAACCGCAAGCGTATACGACAAGTCAGTCCAAAAATAAGCATGCGCATGGAATGCGTATGCTGTTGCATTTATGCCTACATTTACGCAAAGTTTTTCTAATAGGGTAAGTACATACGTGGATGAAATTAGTGTCATTTCCGCGCAAATCGAAACTTTCGCATATGAATGTCAAGTAAGATTCACAAGTACGCACCTCTAAAGTAAGTACTGATTTGAGAAGGAATTTCAAACCTAACAGTAGTTTTCCAGATAAAAATTTACAAAAAAAAAAGTACTATTATAAACTATTCACGTACATTGCAATCGAATTTAAACACATTAGAAGTAAAAAACCACCAACTGTCACAATTCAATGCGGTGAAACTTACTACACTCAATACATTCCATTGGCGGGATTGTGAAAAGTCGTACAGTTGAAGATTATTTGTTCAAATGTTTATACAGAGATAGGTTCGCGGCTAAAGCGCAACTACCTCATCCATCTTTAAGAAATTATAATTCAATTCGTTTTGAGTCAAAATTACTTATGTAGGTGATTTTGTATCGAGCCTTTCAAACTCTTCAAACTCTAAGTAGTCAAATGCTCATACATGAGATTTGCAATTGAACACTTTATTTTACCAATTTTAAGTTAATACTATTATTGTTTAATTGACTACCTATTCCTATATCACTACTTCGTAATGATTATAAAATAATGTCTTATTCTAAAAAGTTGAACAGTTTTCCTGGTTATAAGTAGGTAGATATACTTCTCTACCTACTTATAACTAGGAAAAACTCATTCAGCCTAACAATATTGCATCGCTTTCTGCGATTACAATGCATGCAATCACCTACTCCAATTACTACATCGTAAAACTAAGAAAATTTCCGATCTGCTTATCCAATTTTTTGTAACATGTATCTCATTTCGAGTCAAAATTGCATCAATAGCTTTCGTTCCTTGTAAATTAAAATGATCTGATACACTTCAAAGTAGTTAGTTAGATTTGAGATTTGCAACTGGATTTTTTCATTTTCCTAATTTTGGAATGATGTTTTTAAATAAGTACAATCGCTGATACTTTTACGATCTGTTCGCGTACAAGCCTCTACCATTGGAAATTTCCTATAGCAGACCATTTGTAGTTTTTTTTTTTTGCCTAAAAAACTATGTATAGGTCCTAATTGTAGTAAGTATCTAGTGTTACATCGGAAATGAAAAATGAAAAAGTTGAAAAGGTCAAACCTGATATTTTATCTTCTTTTGATGGTGAACAAAGCGAAAGAATTTCACTTCCGCTAATTTGTGATATAATTTCATTTTCAGAATCATAATCTTCCAATAGTGAAGAAATTACTCCTAAATGATTGATTTCATCTCCCTGTTTATGACATATGATTTCAAAGAGTGGTTTTTCAGCGCTTATTTTTTCAGAATATTGATCATTTTCCAATCGTTTGGCAACTTTAGAGTATTGGAAGTTATCCAGTGATGATGCTACAGGTATCTCGGCATTTGAAGGAGAAATGGCAAAAATCATCCTTTCGTGCCAGTGCAAGCTTTTATTGCTAGAATATGTCGAGAAGTTATCATTCTTCTTGTATGCATCGTAATACTTATCTGTATCGTATTGCTTCTCGCAATCATTTGAAGACAAGTAATGACAGACTCGCCTGTTTTTGTAAAGAAATTCTTGTTTTTTTTCAGCTCTCGAACAAAAACATTTATTCCTGTCAATTAGATTTACGTTAAACCGAATGAATGATGTAGTGTCATTACGTACACTCCTCAATTGAGAACTACTCGATGTTTCCTTTTTTTTCGAAGTCGGTTTGACTAGTTTAGTTGAAAAATACTTGCTCAGTTTATCATGATTTTTGATCTTGCTATTATTGTTCGTAACATTTCTAGTTTTCTTCAATGCGAACTGCGTGCCAAGTTGTTGGCTTCGCATTAAGGTTGTTTTTTCTTCATAATGTCTTCGATTCTTTTCTTTGATTGTTGAATGGCTGTATTCATAGATACCAACTGGCGAATGTGGGCGAATCGTTGGTAGATTTTTGTCAGTACTTACTTTCATAAAACTCTTGAAACGATTATGCACATTTTTCATGGAGATATAACTGTTGGCGGTTAAAACATCTAAATTTTCCCATTTTCGCTGTCTTCCGCTTTTCTTCATTATAAATATTAGCAACATAAGTTACTTTTATCTTCGACCCTATACTATGGACTAATGGACTGCTAATGTTCGTACAGAAACGAACACCGAAGTGAAGCAAACAATAACAACATCATAGATGCGCTCGCGCATGCGTAGTAATATTTCAGAAATGAAAATGACTATTTTCAATGATAAGAATATTTAGTTTAACATCAACTACTGATTTAATTTCAATAATAATACTCAATAATTAAAATTACATTAAAGAAAGTATGTTAATAATTATTTCAGTGAATCATAACTAGTGATGGGAAGAGAATATCGCACCTCTACTGCAACCAGGGAAGGCATTTTACACGAAAAAAACTTTTTCTTTATACACACTACGAAAATGCAATATTACTCCCGCTCGACTACCTACGAAAATGAACGATTTCAAACAAGTATTACTTTTCATCTTAGTATGACGAAAAGTTATTACTTTTCATCACAGTGTGACGAAAAGTATGATTCTTTAGTTCTTTACATCACACTACCTCTTTATCATACCTTACCACCGCACCTGACCGCACTCGTTACCAATTCTAGCTGCAAGTTCGTGAGATTAGGTTTAATTGATGAAGTGAAAATTAGTTATGATTATACCTCATTTGATATTTAACTTTATATTCTGCTGTTTCATAGTGTGTATAAAAATATCTTACAATACAGGAGGCGAAAGTGATGTTTTTTTGTCGAGTGCGAATGTTGGCTTCACTCACCTTCGGCTCGTTCCGCCAACATTCGCACTCGACAAAAAAACATCACTTTCGCCTCCTGGGACCCTTCAGAGCAGTGGCGCGCTAGTGTCGTGTTTACATGTGACTACTATTATCAGTTCTGAAAACGGGGAATTTTTGCCGCCAGTTGTGGACTCACGTAGTGAAATGTTTAAATTAATTGAAAATAAATCGAATAAATGAAATGAATGTGTTATGTGGCAACACTGCTCCTGGTAAGCTAGCGATGTAACGTTTCTCTTGTCGTGTGTATTATTAATATATAAAATAAAGCACGCCATCTTGCTATGTATTTTAACTCTTTTATTCAATAATCAATAGGTTATGGGCCCCTAAACGCTCAAAAAGTTACTTTTAACAATAATGATTGTTGTTTCGTTTTCAAAAAATTGATTGGTTTGAAGTTTTGTAAAGTTTGTGGTTCGTGATGAGTTTAGATTCGAATGTGTCGAATGCCTCCGGCATACCAAGGCTAAAAGGCCGTGAAAACTATGCAGTTTGGAAATTGGTAATTAATACGGTTATTGAAGCCGAAGCAAGTAATACATCCGGTAAAAAATCGGCGTATTTAGAGGCTAGAACGAAGCAGTTGATAGTAACATCTGTTTCTGAAAAAATTCTACTGTCAATATCGCAGTGTGAAAATAGCGAAAGCATGTTCGAGAAAATTGAAAAACTATATGGTAATCGAGAAAGTGATCTTGATGAACTACATACGCAGTTCCAAAATTTTACATATAAAAATGATACTTCGGCTCAAGAAAATATTACAAGATTGGAAAATATTCGTTCAAAAATAACTAGCTTAGGTGATACAATTTCCGAAAGCGCGTTTCGAAGTCGTTTATTGAATTCGCTACCGAAGAGATTCAATGGTCTTAGGAGTGCCTGCAATGTGAGTAAACGGTTAACAAACGATGATTTAATAATTGCTATTATAACAGAAGATTGCCAGTTAACTGAGGAATTTAAGAAACGTGAATCAGTCACATCACGTGGTGGCAATAAGCTAAAAATCGAAGGAGTTTGTTTTATATGCTCTAAACCTGGTCATAAGGCAAAAGACTGTCGTTCAAATATAAAAAACAATGTTGGTGCAAACGGAAAAAACAGCTCTAACTCATCGAGTGCAACTAGTTCATGGAGTTGCTTCTACTGTAAGGAAAAGGGTCATGGTATCGCTCAGTGTCCAAAACTGAAGGATATGAAATGTAACAACTGTCAACAGAATGGACATATTTCGAAATACTGTAAAAAATCTTCGTCAAAAGGTAGTTCCGATTTGGGTTCAGCTTCCGGTTCAAATTCAAACATAGTTGCATCCTGCATGGGTCTAACGTCAACTTTACAATCATCAACCTCTGCGTCTGCTCTCAACTCGTCAATCTCTATTGATAAGAATAGCTGGGTACTAGATTGTGCTTGTACACAGCATATATGTAATGATAAGTCGATTTTAAGAAATTTAGAAAATACTAATGCAAAAATTTTAGCTGCAAATAGTGCCAAAGTAGATGTAAATTTGATTGGTGTGGTCGACGCGTTGTGCAATGGTCAAAAGCTATGTTTTAACGATGTTTTGTTTAATCCTAATTCGCCTGCAAACCTGGTTTCATTGATAATGTTATTTAAAAGAGGCTGGTCGATTAATCAGTTTCATATTAACAAGGTTGTGTTGACTAAAGATTGTTTCAGGATTGAAGCTACTCGTGATGAAAATGACTTGTGGATTTTACCAATAAAAGCGATTCAGAGCAGTTCTTCGGAGTTGCTTAATTTTAATAACACTAATAAGAGTAAGCTATCTGATAACTTTGCATGTATTTCAGTTAGTGATTGGCATAGATGTTTTGCTCATCAGAATATACAATATACAAAAGAACACTTGAATCGTTTGGGAATTGTTTATGAAAAATCCAACTTTCATAAATGCGTAAGTTGTTCAAAGGGTAAGATTTGTAGAAGTACTTATCATCCAAGTTCAAGTGTAGCTAAAACAGTTGCGGAACTTACTCATGTAGATTTATTAACCTCTCCAGTTCTCTCAATTGGTGGCTCAAAGTATGCTTTGGTGTTCAAAGACGATTTCAGCTGTTATCGAACAGTGTATTTTTTAAAGACTAAAGATAACACTGTTAGTTTGTTTGAAGATTATTTTAACAGGATTGAAACTCAAACAGGAAACAAACCTAAGAGAATTCGAAGCGATAATGGTAAAGAGGAAATTAATGCTGATATAGATGAATTATGCTCGATAAGAGGTATTATTCACGAACTTACGTGCCCCTTCACTCCGGAGCAAAATGGTCGAGCTGAACGGGAAATGCGCGTCCTTTCTGAAGCAGTAACAACAATTTTGATCGACAGCAACCTAGAGAAAAAGTTTTGGGCTGAAGCAATGGCTTATGCTGCATTCACTCTTAATCGCGTAGGTAAATCGACAATTAATGGTAAGACACCTTATGAAGTTTTTTACAGCCGAGATCCTTTTGATGTTCGATTTTTACGTCCGTTTGGTTGTAAAGTTATCATTCAGATTCCTAAGGAAAAACGTAAAAAATTTGATCCTAGAGGAGAAAGCGGTATTTTCTTAGGTTATCAGCCACATACGAAAGGTTATAAGGTAATACTTGACTCCGACAATACAATTCGTGTATCATGTAACGTTCAGTTTCTAGATTTTAAACAGGACAACACTGCGGAGATGAATGAAAGCTTGCGGGATTTCAATGATTCGGATTATGAAATAACCGAAATTGAGTATGACTGGGATTCTAATGGAGATAATGATTTAGAAATGGTTGTTGGTTTGTTAGGTTTTTGCGTTCCTGAAACTTTCAAGGAAATTAGTGACTTAGAACCAAATGAAAAAAGAATTTGGCTTGAAGCGGTATCCCGTGAACTCAATTCAATGGAAAAACATCAGGTGTGGGAAGCAGTTCCGTATACAAATCAAAAAGTAATCGACACGCAATGGATTTTTCGTGTGAAAAATGCTGAAGAAGCAAAGGCTAGGCTCGTTGCAAAAGGGTTCCAATCTACAAACTACAGTAAAACTTATGCTCCAGTTGCAAACATTACATCAATACGAGTATTTCTGGCAATTGCAGTTCAAAGAAGGATGAAAATACTTCAGGCTGATGTTGAAACAGCATTCCTAAACAGCGAATTGAAGGAAGAAATATACATTCGACCTCCAGATGGGCTAGATGTAAATAAGGGTACAGTTTTACGTCTAAAAAAGGCTCTCTATGGGCTGAAACAGGCTCCAGCGAGCTGGTATTCTACAATTGATAGTATCCTTACAAATAATGGTTTTCGTAGATGCACAGTAGAATTATGTTTATACATTTTTTCATCTGATCTGTTCATAATTATTTATGTAGACGATTTTTTGATTGCAGCTATTAATCAAGAGTTAATTGATTTTGTGCTTAATTTGTTAAAAGATTCGCTTGAGATCAAAATATTCGAAAAACCGGAAAAATTTATTGGATTGTCACTAAATATTAAAGAGGATACAATAGAAATTGACCAGACTGACTATATCAAAAAATGTGTAAAACGGTTTGGACTTGGTGATTCTAAAACTGTAACCACTCCAATGGAAACAAAACTCGATTTAAGTAAGACAAATTCAAACTCTAGCTTGTGTATCTTAAAATTTCAAAAATTACTAGGTATCATCAACTATATAATGGAGAGAACGCGTCCGGATATCAATTTTTCTACTAACGTCCTAAGCCGAAAAGTCAAGGTTGCGAACGAAGAACTTTATAAGTATCTATTGCGTATTCTAAAATACTTGAAAGGTAACGCTAATATGAAGCTAATATATCGAACAAGTGAAAAATGTGAAGCTATTACAGCGTACTGTGACGCCTCATGGGCTTCAATTGAAGGTCGCTCAACGACAGGGTATCTCATAAAGGTATTTGATAATTTAGTTTGTTTTAAGTCTAGAAAACAGACGTTAGTTTCATTGTCAACTGCTGAAGCAGAATATATCTCGATGTCGGAATGTGCAAGAGATGTAACCTGGATTCGCAACATTCTCAAAGAAGTAGGTTTAGAAATAGGTCCAATCACTATATATTGTGATAATCAAGCAGCTATAAAAATTGGAGAAACCCAAGGTAACTATAATAGAACTAGACATATCAACATCAAATACCAACATATCAAAGATTTAGTAAGTAAAAATATCATACAGTTGAAATACATTGAGTCTTCTCATAACTTAGCAGATTTTTTAACTAAATGTGTTGATTCTACAAAAATCAGGTCTGCAATGGCGAAACTTGGTTTCAAAAGTGTTTAAAGTTTTTCTTGCTTTGATTGTTTACTCGTGTTGATTATACTGAGTCGTATTTTTATTGTTTTTTCTATATTTTTTTTGCTCGCTATTATTTTTGCGTTAATTTACCTTACGTGGTAACGCTCACTTACTGTTAGCGATTTTATTATTATTCTAACATAAGATTAGTCTTATATTTTCTGCATTTCGTTTCACAATTATCGTTTTTCACAAAACAATTGTAGTTACATTTATGAAAGTAAGAAATTGTTAGTGATTATTGCATATTGCCTTTAGCGTTATTTTAATTTCTTAATTTTTTTGTTTTCTATTTTTTTTGTTCCAAAACAGTTTTGTTATCCTTATGAATAATGTTATCATTTTTGTAACATTCTCTATTAGCAGTGTTGTAGGGGAGTGTTATGTGGCAACACTGCTCCTGGTAAGCTAGCGATGTAACGTTTCTCTTGTCGTGTGTATTATTAATATATAAAATAAAGCACGCCATCTTGCTATGTATTTTAACTCTTTTATTCAATAATCAATAGAATGAATTGTGTTTGGCTAATTTAATACTTATCCATCATTTTGGTTTATAAATGAGATTCTTTCGCATGGTATTTAATGATATTCGCGATAATTGTATCACTAGTCATTAGTAACATAGTAAGTACATGAAAAATGATCATTTCTTTCATGACAGTAACACTGGAATTCAATTTATCTTTACAACTGAACAAAAAACAATTATTTCTATTCAAAATAATTCCATTCAGTACCAGAATTATTAATTCATTGCCAATAATGATACTTTATCAATTATTGAAATCCCCGTTTTCAGTAGTTCATCGTTTTACTCCCAGGTACCAACTCTTTCGCCGAAGGATCCCAATAGTAATAAACTATTTCTACATTTACATGTCAAATAAGTGTAGAATATGTAGAATATGTAGAATATGTAGGATAAATGTAGCAGGGCTGTTAACAATAACTAAAACTCTTAACTTTAACTCAAACTGACTCTTATTTTCACGTATTAAGAATATAACTGAATTTAACTATAACTATAAATCCCAATATGTGTAACTGAATAAAACTTTAACTAATATTTTCAGTCCCTAAAACTACATCAAACTTTAACTTAAACTTAAAAAAAAATCGTTTTGGTTAAAGTCTCAACCCAATTTCCAATTTTCCATTATTTTGAACGAACATTCAGCAACTTGAGGTTCATTTTAGACCCTTTACGATGCAGTCTCAAAGGGTCTATTATTAATGATCTTTTGTTACTGTGAAATAATTATAAGCAGTGTTGTAGGAACAAACCAAAGAACGAGAACGAAGAACAACAAGAACGGAGAATTTTTATTGTTCCTGAGGAACAGGACCAAGAACGAGAACATAAAAGTGATATACCTGAAGAACAAAGAACAGAACGAGAACAGAATATTTTCAAACTGAAAGATCAAAGAACAAAACGAGAACCAACTAATGAACAATGTTGAGGTACAAAAACAAGAACAAGAACGATGTATTTTGTTGTTGTTCTTCGTTCTTTTGAAAGTTCATGATTTATTATAAAATTAATAGATATCATGAAAGGAAGGAGAAAATAAGAAATTTATACTTCAGGCAAGTGCTACATATACCCATATAAGTATTTTTTTTTTTAATTATTAGCTTCAATTAATAGATTTTCAATTTCAACAACAACATTAACTGTAAACACGTTATCAAAAAAAAGAAAGAAAGAAAGAACAAAAGAAAAGTTGAAGAACGAGAACAGAACGAAGAACGAACAAGAACGAGACTATAAAGGATTGAAAGAACAAAGAACAGAACGAGAACAACATTATAAAGAATTAAAAGAACGAAGAACGGAACGAGAACAGTTAAAACTTTGAGAATAAGAACGAATCAGGAATAGGATCAAATGACTGGGTCTTTCCAGGAACGAGAACAGGAACAAGAACAGACCTATGTTCGTTCCTACAACACTGATTATAAGTGGTTTTGAAAGTTAAAATTTTAAATGTGAAAAATTTTTAATTAAATTCATTTTATATTTTTCTGAACGCTTGATTTATTAAATTTGGCAGGGCTGCAAAACCGAAAAAATATTGGTTCCGGTTCCGGTTCTGGTTCCAGTTCCCAAATATTGGTTCCGGTTCTGGTTCTGGTTCCGGTTCTATGACTTCAGTTTTGATTCTGGTTCCGGTTCTGGTTCTATGATATCGGTTCTGGTTCCGGTTCCGGTTCTTATCGGTTCCAAAAAAAAACATGTGTGACCTATCAAAATACTCCATTTTACAAGCATAATCAGGAGGGAGTATTGAAACCAAAATTTGAAAAATAATATTATTGCAAAATGGTCTTGTAAATTGTAAACAACCCCAAGATCCCGAATTTTATCAATTTTAGAGAGTATTTTGCGCAGTGAGCCTTATTCTCGAGAATAAAAAGGTAGCAATAGACCTTACGGTGACCGGTAGCAACAATCAGTGCTACCCTATAGATGCGCGTGAAATGTATTGAATGTATTTATCTTTTCATATTAGTTCAACTCTACGTAGTTGCATTATATGTATACGGTCGGTTAATAGCCTACTTAATGCATTTTTTGAACATTAAACCTGAGTTGGTTATTAGCCAACACGTGTAGTTCTATATACAGAGTCGGTTAAAACTTAAAATCTGACTAAGTACTTAAAAAAAAAGTCGTTATTAGGTATTAGTGGACTTAATGCCTTTAAATGTTGCACCAAGTCGTTATTAGCCATTTCTGTACAGCACTATTACACAGAGTCGGTTAGTAGCCAATTCAGTGCATTTAAACATTGAACCAAGTTGGTTATGACTTATGAGCCCACTCTATGCAGTTGTATTAGGTACACTGTGTCACATTGTCATTCATTAGCCGATTCAGTGCTTTCAAAGAAGTCGATTATTAGGTGAAGAAGCCGATTCAAATACTCCATGCACTGAGAGCTATAATTTGTTTTATTGAACTTGAAATTTTCTACCATTTTAAAATATTTTCCATTTTTTTACTTGCATACAACTTATAAGTTACAATAAGTGCAATTTCTATTTTAAATTAGCTAGTCCAAGGTTGTACTGAATATATATTTTTTTCAATATTTTTGCCATGATCTACTCATTCTTACAAGTATTATGAATGATATGCAGCACGCCATGAGAATATGTAAGAATATTCTCTTCAAGACTCAAAAGAATATTCTAGAATATTCTCAAAAATACAAGAATATATTCTTTTTTGAGAATATTCTCATCCCATCCCTACTACTAACCGACTCTGTGTAATAGATTAATAGTACCATACGTTGTCGAATAATTTCTCGGCCAAAGATTGCTGCTGGATTTACAAAATGGAAAAAACTGAAAGATACCCTTTGCTTTCAAGTCTCAACCCCAACTTGATAAAAAATAAGAAATATATTACTTCTTTAATTTTGCAAAAATTATTTTCATATTTTTACAATTACAAAAAATGGAATGTAAACCTAATCATTACTAAAAAAAAGAAATCGGAAAAAGAAAGCCTCTACGCTTCGTTCTTCAAACCCTAAACTTGATATTAAATAAAATATAATGAAATTGATACATTTTGTATTTTCAATGTTGAACGCACTGCGTTACAATCCGAGCGACCAGGTCGCGCAACTGGTCCAGGTTACTTTTTTTTTCTCGAGACTCAGTAAAAATCGTATTTTGCGAAGATGTACGATATCACAGATTGTAATTTATAGAATGAAACACTACAACAGTTACCTACAACCTTTGACTATCGATAGGTAGAGAGTATACAGCTATTAGCACACTCTAATCTTATTAATAGAGATTAAACTTTTCTAGAACCGGAATCAATATATTTTCATATCGGTTCCGGTACTGGTTCCGGTTCTCAGTAAAAATTTTCGGTTCTGGTTCCGGTTCCAGCTTTAGTACAAATTTCAAAATATTGGTTCTGGTTTCGGTTCCGGTTCCAAAATTTTATCGGTTCTACCGGTTCTTGGTTCCGGTTCCAATCGGTTTTGCAGCCCTGAAATTTGGAAACTCTTATGTCTTATTTCATCTTTTCATCGTACATAAAAAGTGAATATGATATAATCTTTAACTACATTATTTCATTATAACTTCAACTTCTTCAACTATTTTAGAAGAAGAATAAAACTTTAACTAACTTTAACTTTAACTTTTTTAACTATAAAGAAGAATTTAACTTTAACCTTAACTCTAAACTTTTATTTTATTTAAGTTAAAACTAGTTTACATCAACTTTAAGTCCAGGGTTGTGTACCGTTTCAATCCCGCGGTACAAAACCGCCCAAAACCGCGGTTTTTCTGGGATATTCCACTACTGGTATCGTATCCAGTGATGGGCACGCTCCGGTTGGGAGCGGAAGAGCGGTCGGAGTACTCCGCTCTCGCTCCGGAGCGAGAGCGGAGCGCGCTCTTTTTTTAATACAACTACAATAACCGGAGCGCGCTCCGGAGTACTCCGGCCTGGAGCGGAAATTTAAAGAAAAGAGCGCGCTCCTCTGATAACGCTCCTCTATCATTGGAACGTTTCAATAAATGAATATTTGAATTTTTTTATTTTATAATTATTATTTATTAGACTGTTTCTTTCTATACCGTGCGCGCAATTGATTTATTACACACCGGCAAAAAAAGTTACAAAAATCAATTCATGTAATTTTGAAATAACATTACAACTTGAAACTGTGGATTGATTTATAGTTCTAATCAGTTTTATAGTATTACTTGATAAGAAATTGGTGTCAAAAATAATTCTATATAGTTTTAATAAGTTTTAATATTGATTTTGAAATCATGTAAAATGCGTTTTTAGCAGATTTTTACGTTGATGTGTAAAGAATTAGTTGTGCGCACGGTATAAAATCCTCATGTTATAGGTACTCATAAATCAAGATTCACCATTTCACTAGTTCACCACTCACTAAAATTGATTAAATCGAAAAATAATTAATAAAAATAAGTTTAAATTCGACCAACATATCTATATACCAAAATTCACTTGAAAAGAGCGGCGCTCCGATCGCTCCTGACCGCTCCAGGAGCGAGAGCGGAGCACGCTCTTTTTTTTCTCACTTGGAGCGAGAGCGGAGCGCGCTCTTTTTTTTCTCACTTGGAGCGAAGAGCGGAGCGCGCTCTTTTTTTTCCGGAGCGTGCCCATCACTGTACATGGCTGAGTACCTGGTCTGTGAGCGAGTTTGCGATTATGGTCTGGATCTTAAGTTCGGTTTCATGGTCTGGTGCTTTCTTTTTCTGGCCGGAGGTCAGCTGTCGTGTCAGTGATGGGCACGCTCCGGAAAAAAAAGAGCGCGCTCCGCTCTTCGCTCCAAGTGAGAAAAAAAAGAGCGCGCTCCGCTCTCGCTCCAAGTGAGAAAAAAAAGAGCGCGCTCCGCTCTCGCTCCTGGAGCGGTCAGGAGCGGTCAGGAGCGGTCGGAGCGCCGCTCTTTTCAAGTGAATTTTAGTATATAGATATGTTGGTCGAATTTAAACCTATTTTTATTAATTTTTTTTGATTTAATCAATTTTAGTGAGTGGTGAACTGGTGAAATGGTGAATCTTGATTTATGAGTACCTATAACATGAGGATTTAATACCGTGCGCACAACTAATTCTTTACACATCAACGTAAAAATCTGCTAAAAACGCATTTTACATGATTTCAAAATCAATATTAAAACTTATTAAAACTATATAGAATTATTTTTGACACCAATTTCTTATCAAGTAATACTATAAAACTGATTAGAACTATAAATCAATCCACAGTTTCAAGTTGTAATGTTATTTCAAAATTACATGAATTGATTTTTGTAACTTTTTTTGCCGGTGTGTAATAAATCAATTGCGCGCACGGTATAGAAAGAAACAGTCTAATAAATAATAATTACAAAATAAAAAATTCAAATATTCATTTATTGAAACGTTCCAATGATAGAGGAGCGTTATCAGAGGAGCGCGCTCTTTTCTTTAAATTTCCGCTCCAGGCTGGAGTACTCCGGAGCGCGCTCCGGTTGTTGTAGTTGTATTAAAAAAAGAGCGCGCTCCGCTCTCGCTCCGGAGCGAGAGCGGAGTACTCCGACCGCTCTTCCGCTCCCAACCGGAGCGTGCCCATCACTGTGTCGTGTATAGAGGTCTATCTGAAATTTCCATTTGGGGTAGTTCGTGGCCGCTTGAAGCTTGGGCAGAGTGAAGTGGTTTAGGTTCGATTGTTCCATTGTTCTAGGCTAGTTTAATAGTTCTGCAGTTGAGGCGTGGGCTGGGCCCATAACCTATTGTTAATATTTGAAATAAACGATTATAACCAGTGTTGTAGGAACGAGCATAGGTCTGTTCTTGTTCCTGTTCTCGTTCCTGGAAAGACTCAGTCATTTGATCCTGTTCCTGACTCGTTCTTATTCTCAATGTTTCAACTGTTCTCGTTCCATTCTTCGTTCTTTTAATTCTTTACAATGTTGTTCTCGTTCTGTTCTTTGTTCTTTCAATCCTTTATGGTCTCGTTCTTGTTCGTTCTTCGTTCTGTTCTCGTTCTTCAACTTTTCTTTTGTTCTTTCTCTCTTTCTTTTTTTTTTTGATAACGTGTTTACAGTTAATGTTGTTGTTGAAATTGAAAATCAATTAATTGAAGCTAATAATTAAAAAAAAATACTTATATGGGTATATGTAGCACTTGCCTGAAGTATAAATTTCTTATTTTCTCTTTCCCTTCATGATATCTATTAATTTTATAATAAATCATGAACTTTCAAAAGAACGAGTAATAACAAAAAATTACATCGTTCTTGTTCTTGTTTTTGTACCTCAACATTGTTCATTAGTTGGTTCTCGTTTTGTTCTTTGATCTTTCAGTTTGAAAATATTCAGTTCTCGTTCTGTTCTTTGTTCTTCAGGTATATCACTTTTATGTTCTCGTTCTTGGTCCTGTTCCTCAGGAACAATAAAAATTCTCCGTTCTTGTTGTTCTTCGTTCTCATTCTTTGGTTTGTTCCTACAACACTGATTATAACGCAAATTTTTCTTTTTTTTTGAAAAAAAAACTCTAAAAACGTGGTGACATTACAATATACATACATATGAGACAAGGTTGCCAGGTAAGAAAAAACAAAAAGAACGACGAGATCAGTGTTGCACCATCACAACAAATTTTCTATAAGATAGCAATTTAAAAACCATATGGTGCAGCTGAAAATTTCGAGTAACGAGGACTTGAAGTTATAAAAATTGGCGCTTCCCGTGTTATTTAAAATTTAATAAAAATCTTCATGATTAATATTTCTTCTAATTATGGAAGTTTCAATGTTAAAAACTCTTATTTTATCTAAATAAAAATTCGTGTTTCCTACTTTTAAAACTTGTTGAAATGAAAATCATTACCAATCAATTTTGTTCACACCCTGAAGGAGATCGTGAAATTTCATGCTGAATAATAATTCTCAACTGGACTGCATTACGCAACAATGTTCTAAGTGAAATGAGGTGCCATAGACTTGTTGATCGAACTTATTTTTGTTTTTAATGAGAAAAACTAATAATGAATGAAATCATTCATGTTATTTAAATAATTTCAAAGACAAACAAGTGAAATTTGTTCAGTTTGATTGACTGGCTTTGTTATAATTTACATTACATCAGAAACTTGATGTAGTTAAAGTTTATGGCAGTGTTGTAGGAACAAACATATGTCTGTTCTTGTTCCTGTTCTCGTTCTTAGAAAGACCCAGTCATTTGATTAAAAGATTTATATGGGTATACGCAGCATTTGTCTGCTTTTAGAAGTTTTTTCTTTTCTCTTTCCCCTCATGATATCTATTAATTTCATGACAAATCATGAACTTTCAAAAGAACGAAGAACAACCCAAAATTACATCCGTTCTTGTTTTTGTTCTCTTTCCTCAGCATTTTACATTAGTTGGTTCTCGTTTCGTTCTTTGATCTTTCAGTTTGAAAACATTCTGTTCTCGTTCTGTTCTTTGTTCTTCAGATATTGTAGTGAACGGGGATTTTGAGCACAAATTAACAGCAGCATTTTCAAAGTTTCGAATACACATTTATTATAAAAAAAATAAAACAAATCATAAGTATAACGTTGTAATAATATTTCTCGATATAACTCAAAAAAAAACGTGCATTCAAAATTATTAACGAACCAAAAAAAAAACTAATTTCTAATATTTGATTTTTACTGAGTCTCGAGAAAAAAAAAGTAACCTGGACCCGTTGCGCGACCTGGTCGCTGGTATTGTAATGCAGTGCGTTCAACATTGAAAATAAAAAATGTATCGATTTCATTATTTATTTTTATGCATAATATCCTTCGACCATATACTATGGACTGCTAATGTTCGTACAGAAACGAACACAAAAGTGAAGCAAACAATAACAACATCATAGATGAGCTCGCGCATGCGTAGTGATATTTCAGGAATGAAAATGACAATTTTCAATGATAAGAATGTTAAATCAACATCAACTACTGCTTTAATTTCATTAATACTACTCAATAATTAAAATTACGTTAAAGAAAGTATATTAATAATTATTTCAGTGAATCATAACTGTATAAGTTGATAAGGAAACTGAAACTACGCATGCGTCAGCGCATCTAACTACTGTTGTTGTTGGATTCAATTTCTACCATTTGAATTAGCAGTCCATAGTATATGGTCGAAGATAATATCAAGTTCAGATCATGAAGAATGAAGCGCAGGGGCTTTATTTTTCCAATTTCATTTTTCAATGATTAGGTTTACTGGTTTACATCCCATTTTTGTGATTGTAAAAATTGTGACTATGTATATCCAACGTTAAAATTTAATTTATGTATTAATGTATCATGTGAAAATAATTTTGGTAAAATTAAATAAGTAATATATTTCCTCTTTCTTATTAAGTTGGAGTTGAGCCTTAAGAAAAAAGAGTATTTTTCAGTTTTTTTCATTTTGTGAATCCAGCAGCAATCTTTGACCGAAAAATTATTCACTGATTAGTATCAGTATTAATTGAGCCTAATTATACCTCCTAATCTGTTACTTATTACTGAGCTAACTTCATATTATTAAATAATTACAATTTCCTATACACATTTCAACCCAGTCGGCTAATATAGTCTCACACATTCAGCACAGCCGATTCAGTGCTTCAAAATAAGTCGATTATTAGCCCACCCTATGTGTATGTACTTAGTTGTACATCACATAGTTGGTTATGGCAGTGCTTCGGAAAATAAGCAGGTAAATGCGAAAAAGTCGATTTTATAATAAAGAAATGAAAAAATCGGAAAAACAAATGCTCCAGTCCCTACATATCGGTACCTACTTTAGTACCTAATATTTATTTCTTTATTTCCTGGACTTCATGAGTTAAGTATAATATGATCGAGTAGATGGATTCTGTTATTACCTATCACAAACTTCAGTCTGATTTAGTTAGGTATGTGTCGCGTTAATAGATTCTGTATTACCTATCAAACTATCACTGAGTTCAGTCTGATTAGATACATTGGTTCCTCGTTTTCGTTGAAGTATTTCAAAGTATTTCATTAGTAGGGCTAGGATTTATATGCAAATGCTTATCTGAATGCGCTATGACAGATACAGTATATCAGCGTTTTTTTTTGCAATTCATGCATTTTAAAGCCGAACTGCAAAATTTTTTAGCACATATTTTTGTCTATATGACCATAAAGGCTTATAAATGCTTATTTTTGACAAAAAATAGCTAATAAACGTTTTTTTAGAGCTTATTTAAGTGGTTTGCGCATATTTGAACAGAAAAAGACAAAAAATCGACATAAAAACTCAAATTTCCATTGTTTGATAAAAAATGACTTGTTAGTTTTTTAAACAAGTTTTTTCTATCTATTTGTTGTTATTGATAAGATGATAAATCTAATATCAATGAATTTTGATATGTTATGTTTAAAAAAATTGTTGAAATAGGCAAACAATGTTTGATATTTTTCTCACTTAAGGCGGTGCTTCGGAAAATAAGTAGGTAAATGTGATAAAATTGATTTTAAAATAAAGAAATGGAAAAATTGGAAAAATAAATGCTTAATCTGTTGAAACGAAGTCTCTAAAATAATATATTATAATTTTAAATCATTTAGTTGCGTTACTTTTGAGAAAAATACTGCAAATGAAAATTATATCCTATTTTCATTTGCAGTATTTTTCTCAAAAGTAACGCAACTAAATGATTTAAAATTATAATATATTATTTTAGAGACTTTGTTTCAACAGATTAAGCATTTATTTTTCCAATTTTTCCATTTTTTTATTAAAAAAACAACTTTTTCGCATTTACCAACTTATTTTCCGAAGCACCGCCTTAAATAATTCAATTTGAACTTTGTAGGTAATTTAATCGGATTTTTGCATTCTGGTTGAAAATACCTGTATTTTGATATGCCGCATGATGCATTTTTAAACCGCTTATTTTTGCTTTTTTGACACTTTTCAACTGCTTTTTATAAGCGCTTATAACTGTTTTTTTAGCGCATATAAATCCTAGCCCTATTCATTAACATAAGTCGATTTCAACTCCTAAACAATGTTTGAAGTAAACAATGGATTGGGAACTAGTATCTGTTTTCAATATTTAAATTTATTATTAAAAAATGGGATAAATATTTCAGATTAAATTAATGTCAATCCAAATTATCCAAATTAAAGGTAACTCAATTATTGAAAATACAATTAAGAAGAAACACATCATTCTACTCTCCTCTTATAAATATAGTGATTAGGTACTTCTACCTATCTAAAACCCAAAGAAGAAATCCTTCTCAGTTAGGTACCCATAATTTTGTAAAAAAAAAAAAAAAAAAAAAAAAAAAACATCGGGCTGGTTTATTATGTATAATTATATAAATGCATATACACCTTATCATACTATATTGCTATAAAACCACATCTCATGAAAAAAAAAATTATCACTAGCAAAAGTTACACTTTCTCCACCATCGAGATGAACGATTAGGCTTAAAAGAATTGAATTTGACCTATTTTGTTTTTCATTAATTAAAAACTAAAGTCGAGAAAAATGATTTCCGAATTTTAGTTAGATTTTACCATTCTTAATCATATATTTAAAAACAAATTTGCATTATGCTTTTAATGCCTTCTATACAAATAGGGCATAAATGCAGTACTTCAGCACAAGCGTAGCAAGTTAGTGCGTTCCTACAAGTTAGCATTAATATATCCTATCTTGTAAGAGTAGTCATCCGTAAACAATTGAAACCCCGAAATATTGGAATTTTTTCCGTTGTCCCGCGTAACTTATCACTACTTATAGCCTTATAGGCACCACTCATAACCTGCGAAATGACGTGCTTATCAGTTGCGAATATATCTTCAATATTTTCATGCTCGCTAGAATCTATTAAACGAATAATGGCTAGTAAACGTCTGAAGGTTTATTTTTTGCTTTAAAATCTTATTTTTTGTGACACAAATACCGTACCTCGAAGCGCCGAGTCAACCACCGTCTTAAACTTGTAAATGAATTAGCGTTTTGTATGCTTCCTCTAAAAAAGCCAATAGCTCGCGTTTTATTGCAGGTCCATCCGCTCTCTTAATTGTTCGTCGCGCTTTGTGTGTGTTATGCAGACACCGCATTTACAATAGTAGCCTATCAATGCGCAACCTTCGCTACATGTTCACTGATTTTTTTTGGTATAAAAAGGGTTTTGTAGGTTTTTGCCTAGACTAAACTATCCGATTGGGTTAAGAGGATAAATAGGTACGGAAAATTTGTCTAGTAGAAAGATGAAATTTTGATGAATGAGTTGATTCATAAATGTCTAGTTAATACAATACAGATGAACATTGAACATACAATATTTGGGTGATTTTAAGAATTAAGAATTTAAGAACACCTGTCCAAAATCTTGTGACTGCGGGCACCTCTCGACCAATGACCAGTCTTGCGAGAGCATAGATAAATTAATAATTAATCAATTGAAAATAGCGTCACATACGTACTTATCACTTTATTAAGAGATGAACCGTTATTACTTTATTGCCGTAATTTTTTCATTCTGATTACTTTATCATCCTCAAAATGTTAATCTACCTATATTTTTGGAATTTATTACTCCATTCCACTTCACACATTCGCTATTTTCCAATCTACAGCCTTCTTCTAATGATTTGAATGAATTGGATTTTGTATTCGTATTCACAACCTCTTTGGGGCAGAAACATCGTCGTGTTTCATCGGTACCTCCAATGACAGGTTTATAATAGGTAGATATAACCTCTAGAAATCAATCTCTCACTAATATCGCTCATTAATTTATTTAGGTTTTCCACCCCTACCATAAAGATATTGGGGTCGTGCAACAGATGTCTGCAAAAAAGAGAATACTGATGTAAATTTTATTAAACCAGCCATTAAAACTTATTTAACATCATCTTCTATAATTTTATATAACTCTTTAGCTTCATTTGTATAATGCTAATTAATACACGTACGAGTGTACCGCTGATTCACAAATACTCAATATAATCATTTAGTCTAAAAATGATTGACTTTCATTATAATTCACGAATCACAGCAGCGTTAGGTATATCATTTACCTATATCAAAACTGTAACCAATTCAGTCCACAGTCGAACTGGTAAAAATACCATTTTTGCCATTTTGCCTCTTTTGTCACAAATTACTAATTATAAGACTTTTATAAGCTGGGGTTGCGACTTATCAAAATGAGTTAAAATTTCATGAGCAATATAAAGATATTGTTGAAAATGTAATTTGAGCATTTCTGAGCAATTTTGAGTTAAAATTAAGTCGATTTTTGAGTATTTTCAAAAAATTGTTGCGTGACCCATCAAAATGGATTAAAATTTCACAAGCAATAAAATTGGTGAAAATGCAATTTGAGCCCAAAATTAGATCGATTTTTGAGTAGTTCAAAAAATTGGCTTATGACCTAAATTTTTACCAGAAAAATTTTTGAGAATTCTGAGCTCAGGATAATTTTTGAGTATTTTCACATAATTGGCATGCAACCTATGGTAGTGCGGTAAAATTTCACCAAAAATTCAAATATGTCAACGAAAATTTGTTTTAAATAACTTTTGAGAATTTTAAGTGCTGTCCAATTTTTGAGTGATTCATAAAAGTTGGGTAGAATTCCACCAAAAATCCAACAATTTCAACCAAAATTTTTAAACAGCTTTGGTAATTTTAAGCACATGTCAGTTTTTGACTATATTTTTTAGCAAATTTTGACCAATAAAAGTGGGGTAGAATTTTGTCAAAATTAAAAGAATATGAAACAAAAAAATGTTGAGCACTTTTGAGTTTTCCATGAACTTCAGCTTAATGGGTGTGGAATGAATCTACATATGCATTGAGTTCGTTTTTTTTGTCCCGCATAGCTAATCGCACTTACAGAGCCTGTTTTGATCTAAAAATGGCTGAATCTGAGAAAAAAATCGCGCATCAAGGGCGCTAACACCCCATTGTGCTCGTTGTCTAAGGAAGTTGACATAAATTTGAAGTAAGTGGAGTGTCCGCTACCAGACTGTATTAACATTTTTTGTCTTTAATTAAATTTAATAAATGGGAAAAAACTGGGGTTTTAGGCTCCAGCTCTCTCTTTTTTTGGGACTGTGACACCCATACATACAAAAAAACGAACTGATTTTTTGTCCCTTAAAAAAGCACGCTCAATGAACACTTTACCAGTTGGACTGGTTAGTATGTGTGGTTAATAAGTTGGTAGGTAGGTAGGTAGGTAGGTAGGTAGGTAGAAATCAAAATATATAATACCTACTACGAATACGAAAATTGAATTAATATTAACTATAATTCCAATTCAAGGGGCCTATTTAAAAAACCAAAAACTACAATTATATCGATACTAAAAAGTGCAAGTACTTGAAATCGGGACCTAGATACAGGAACATACCTATGGCAAAGTTAACTTATAGAGAGGAAACTAATAAAAAATTTCTCAATTAAAAAAGCAATAAGTTGAAAACAGGTACATAAATGACAGCTCGTTGTGTTGTCATAATTTTTCTTTTCATTTTGTTCACCAACTTTTTGCCAATTTGCTCTCTCAACTAAATGAGGGGTGAAACCCCGCTATATACCTGGGTAGGTACCACAAAATTATGAAAATGTTAGTGTAGGTGTAATATTTGGTTAATTTTAGACTTCTCCATTACTTCCATCAACGGTTAGAAAATTTTTGAGGCTCAAAAATTCCTGTTGATTTTTTCCATTACTTTTTTTTTTTTTTCATTACTAGCTGGTAAACAGTAGTCTTTTCTACCAAATCTGAGCACTCATATTATTTCAGATCCCTAATATTGCTTCAATAATTTACCTGCTAATTTAAAATGGAAAGTGCAACTATTGCAACTTACAAGCTGTATGCAAGTAAGAAAATGAAAAATATTTTAAAAAGGTAAAAAATTTCAAGTTTAACAAAACAAATTACAGCTCTCAGTGCGTGGAGTATTTGAATCGGCTTCTTTGCCTAATAACCAACTTCTTTCAAACCACCGAATCGGCTAATGAATAACACTGTGTACCTGATAGAACTGCATAGAGTGGACTCATAACCGACTTGGTTCAGTGGTGAAATGCATTGAATTGGCTAATAACCGACATGTTTAGAACTTTAGAAGTATTGAGTTGGCTATTAACCAATTCGGTGTAATAATACTATACAGCAGAGACACAGTCGGCTAATAACTGACTTGGTGCAACATTTAAATTCATTGAGTCAGCTAATATCTAATAACGACTTTTTTTTTGAAACACTGAGTCAGCTATTAACCGAATCTGTATAATGTAACTACATACCTAACTCAGGTTTAATGTTCAAAAAATGCATTAAGTAGGCTATTAACCGACCATATACATATAAGGCGGTGCTTCAGAAAGTGAGAAGGTAAATGCAAAAAAGTTGATTTTAAAATAAAGAAATGAACAAAATGGAAAAGAAACGCTAAGCGCCCTCAAACAAAGTGTCTAAAACAATATAAGCATTATAATTTCAAATCATTTCGTTGCGTTATTTTTGAGAAAAATGCGATCAATGAAAATAGGATATAATTTTTGTTGGTCGCATTTTTCTCAAAAATAACGAAATGAAATGATTTGAAATTATAATAATTATATTATTTTAAAGACTGTGTGAGGGTGCTTAGCATTTATTTTTCCAATTCTTTTATTTCTTAATTTTAAAATCAACTTTCCGTATTTATCTACTTATTTTCCAAAGCACCATCATAATGCAACTAAATAGAGTCGAACTAGCATGAAAAGATAAACGCATCCAACACATTTCACGCGCATCTATATGGTAGCACTGATTGTTGCGACCGGTCACCGCAAGGTCTATTGCTACCTTTTTATTCTCGAGAATAAGGCTCACTGCTAATATTTTTTTATTATTTTTTTTTTTGACTTCTTAAAATTTAAACTTAAATAAAATAAAATGACAATATACGTAAACGACACTGGCACGAAGACGTATTTCCCACAGATATATCACTTTTATGTTCTCTTTCTTGGTCCTGTTCCTCAGGAACAATAAAAATTCTCCGTTCTTGTTGTTCTTCGTTCTCGTTCTTTGGTTTGTTCCTACAACACTGGTTTATGGCGCCTCATTTCACTTAGAATATTGTTGCGTAATGCAGTCCAACTGTGAAACATTGTGCATGTAATAATCTATGGGGAATTTTGAATCACCAGCCTAAACGCGACTATTAACCATATTGGTAAAATTATTCATTTTCACACAAATCTAGGTGCCTATCAATATTTGCAAAGTGATAATTGAAAAATAAAATATTTTTTTATGTTTGGGATAAAAAATTTCCCGCTTCCTTCAGTGGCATTCATACGCCTAGGTACATAGGTAGTACATAATTATGACAAAAAAATTTTACTCAATATTTCTATCCGTTGTGGAGGTTTCATTCGTTTAAACGTCACCATAAATGACACCGAATTGAAATTTCAAGAAATCATTTCATTATCTCATTTCATACATACCTATACTAATGCCAATTTTCATACTTCATTTTTATTTCGTAGTGTTATCATAGAATAATATATCCTTATATGGAGTAAAAAATTTTACTATCTCTTGTGAAAGGCGTACCACGAAAAAACTTGAAGTTTTTAGGAACTAGGTAGTTTTTTCTTATCTTTTTAATACTTTGAATAAAACTAATACATTGATAAGATAGGTAAAAATTTCGTTCCTAATAATTTGACATTTTTCTATGTGAAATAATTCAGAATTCCTTGAAATATTTTTCGATCTTTTTAAAATGACGATCTTATTAGGGGTCTGCTAAGGCCCAACCAGAGAGAGAGGGAGTGTAACTTATCACACGGGCTTGTGTTTTTACTGAGGTTCCTCAAAAAATCCAAATTGAGAGTAATTTGTAGTAATTATTCGTAAAATTAAAAGAAAAATTGGATTTTAGCATATATCATTTTCTTCATGATGAAACTGAAAATTTTGAGTAATGAGGATACTGCGTGTTACGAAAAATCAGGGTTGAGCGTTTTAAACAAAAATGTTTAAAACACGTGTTTAAAACGTGTTTTAAACGTGTAAAAAAAACAAAACGAAATTTTAAACAAAATTTTGTTTAAAATGTGTTTAAAACGTTTTTTTTTTTTGTTTTAAACATGTTTTTTATTCTCCTCGTGTTTTTTTTTTTAAATTTCCGGTATTTAACCAAAGAAATACGATATATGAATAAGTTTACCAGAACTAGAACGCTAGAGACGAAGAATTTTCTCACTGCGGAGGCAACATCTAGAAAATCAAAATTTTCAATTTTCATTTTTAATAATGCTTTATCATTTTGACCTTTCGTTAGTAGGTGTTTCTAATAACTTCAATGAAATAATTAAAACTTGTAAAACATTAATAATAATGGTTAATTAAAACTTGTAAAACATTAATAATAATGGTTCTTCTTCAAGAGAGAGAAAGAGAGAAAAAAACTGTTTAAAACTAGTTTTAAACAACGTTTTAAACATGTTTTTTTTTTTCATGAAGTTTTTTTTCGTTTTAAAACAGAAAACCTGTTTTAAAACAAAAAAAACAGTTTTTTGTTTTTTTTAAAAAAAAAACGGTTTTTTAGCAACCCTGCGAAAAATACTCGTTTTTATATAGGTGAAATACAATGTTCAACATTAAAACCCCTATATTTATTAGAAATATTTATCAAAAATATTTCTACTATACACCATTGGAAAGATCGTGCAATTTTCTATAATATAGCAATTTAAAAACCCCATGGTGCCGCTCAAAATTTTGAGTAACGTGAATGTGAAATTACGAAAACTATGCGTTTTTATATAGGTGAAATCAGGGCTGCAAAAACGGAACGATAACGTTATCCGGTATCGTTCCGGTATTGTTTTTCAAATGGATTCGGTATCGTTATCGTTCTGGTATCGTTATTTAATATGTTCCGGTATTTTGTACCATTACCGTTTCGTTATTTGAAATGTTCGGGTATTGGTATCGGTATCGGTACTGGTATTGGTATCGTTATTTTTCAAAAATTATTGAATATGTATTCCAAGTTTTAAACCAACTTTCAAAATTGGAAAAAAATCTGGTCCAGCCTAATAATAATAATGAATGAATTGTAAGCAGTATTATTAATTTTTTTCCATGTGATTACGTTAATCAAATAATAATTATTAATTAATTTAATTGTATTAAATGGCTAAATAAATATAAATGCTTACAGCTATGTCCGGTATTGCTACTATTCTTTTAAAGCATTTTATAAATCATTCACAAAAATAGGTCAGAGCCGTCAGAGGGCCACAAGAGATCATGACAGTTGACACCATTATGAACATAACGCAGACAGCACCTCCAATTATCTGGTATAATAACATTAATAACAAGTAACAACACATCTCAAAATAAATAAACTTTTTAAATTTTGGTGTAAATTGACAATTAATAACAGATAGGTAAGCTCGTTTTAGAAAAAAATATGAAGGTCAATTTTTTTGAAATGATTGTGTTGTTATTAGCGCTGGTGATAAAAACGTCAAGAATGGAAGGAAACGAAGAGATTGGAACAATTTTTGAGGGATAGAAACGAAGGGAACGATACGACTTTGAATGAGCAAAGAGCGTTATATGAATGAAAGGAAATGAAAATCAAAAGATGTAAGCAAGAGGAGATGGGAACGATTCAATTTTTTTTGCTCTTTTCTCACTGCCCCAAGCTGGTGCTAAGTGCGTCCCAAACTCAAGCTGTCACGATATTTTACCAACATTTTCGATTTTCTCATGTTTATCGTTGTTGTTTTGCCTAGGCGTTATCATTACAAATTACAAAATTTTATATTTTATTTGAAAGTTGAAAAAAAAATCGAAACAATGGATCGAAATGGAACAATAATCGATAAAATGCAATATGAAGGCAAAAAGATGGAAACGGATAGAAACGAAATGTTTGAAAATACAATACTAATGCCTTTAATTATAAGTAATGAGAGAGGTGAACAGGTGATAGGGATAGGGTTGCTACATAACATGTACATCTACAATTTCTACATACTTGATAATTTACTCAAATAATGCTGGCAATTTTATTTTTTACATATTATTAATAGGAAAAATGAAAAAAAAAATAATAATAATAACGGAAAAATAACGGAAAAAGGTTCCGGTATCGGTATTGTTCTGGTGTCGGTTTTCAAATTTTCTAGTATCTGGTATCGTTTCGTTACCGTTTTTTAATTTTTCCGTTATCTGGTACAGGTATCGTTACGTTATTTACCGGAAAATGCCGTTTCGTTACGTTTTTCCGTTCCGTTAAGGTATCGTTTTTGCAGCCCTGGGTGAAATACAATATTCAACACTAAAACCGCTATATCTATTAGAAATATTTATCAAAAATATTTCTACTATACACCATTGGAAAGAGCGTGAAATTTTCTATAAGACAATAATTTAAAAACCCCATAGTGCCGCTCAAAATTTTGAGTAACGTGAATGTGAAGTTACGAAAAGTACGCGTTTTCCCAGCTAAGATGCGTTTCTTGAATTTAAAACCTCCATATCTAGTAGAAATATCGATCAAAAAAATTTTTATTATATACCATTGGAAAGAGCGTGAAATTTTCTATAAGATAGCAATTTAAAATCCCTATGGTGCCGCTGAAAATTTCGAGTAACGTGGACTTGAAGTTGTAAAAATTTGAGCTCCCAATGTATTTTAAATGCACGTCGCGAGAAAAATCACCCTTCGCACTGCTGCGGTGGCCGCGTTTGTAACTAATCGAGGGTGGACGGATTTTACACCGTTGTTCTTATGCGAGTGAGCTAGTCTTTATATATAACTTTGATGGGCTAGCTACAGCTAAAAAGCTAATAAATCTTTATTGAAGATTGAAGAAATTCAACGAAGAAAGTAGTTGAAAATGTATAGGTAATAATAATCAGAATGATGTTTTTCTAATTCATCTGATTCAGCTTTTAAAGTGAACCATAGTCATATCGTTTCGCTTGAATTTTGTCTTCATTCAGATTTGAAGATTGAAGAACGCTTATTCGTATGGTAACTCTTCATTTATCATGTTGTTATTAATCAACATTTACGAGTTGAACATCCTACAAATGAAAATTCGATGTGTTTTTCATGTTTTGAAAAAGTATAAGTTCCTGCGCTGAAGTGTTTTATCCATTTTATCATCAAGTAAATATGTAACCTTGTTCACCTCACATATCAACAATTGCACTATATCTGAGTGAGTAGATTGCCATAATTATTGCACAGTTCTTGAAATGAGCAATTTATTCGTTAACATAATATAGCAGTACAATTGAATGGATTTAATACGCATTTGATTCTTGCGAAATATGCTAAAACTCTGACCGTGTTAATATTCAAAGTGACAAAAAAGCAGTGTGTTTTTTTTTTGTGAGAGATGAAGTGATTTTTGGACAGCATATCCCTATCGTACGTGAAAAAAATGAGTTTCAATATTGATTATAATTTTCTAGTGACTTAAATTTATGATGATAGATTGATGTTAGCCTCAAGAAGGATAGTCTTGAATATCGTATTTACGTGTTCTTATTTATTGATTTATTCTAATTTGAAATTTAAGTGAGTTGAGATGAAACGTATAATTTGTTTTTGTTCGTAAATAATCGATATTTGTATATTCTTTAGAAGCAGTATGTTCTGATCCATACTTGATTGTGAGGTTTTGAATCGCATCGTCTTTTTGATCTTTAGATTGAACTCCTTGAATTCGCGCATAATTGTTTACCAGTGTGTTATGCTTCATTTATTGCAGATAACCTGACTGAAGATGGGTCGATTTTCTGGAAAACGATGTAGACTGATATCGATGTTCTGGTTAACTACGTTTTTCTTTTTCGTGGAAATTTTATTTGGCTACATAACAAATTCGATGGCATTAGTTGCTGATAGTTTTCACATGCTGAGTGATGTGGCTGCGTTGGTTGTTGCGTTTCTTTCTGTTAAGGTATAAGTATGCAAGATGATGATTATAATATATGATAGGTATATTGAACTTGACAATTTTCTTTTGTGACCCATGTGTTTCTGAAGTATTACTTTCGTGTAGTGGGAGATGGATGTAGTAAATATTAATAATAGTATGTTAACGTTTACGCTATCCTCATATTATTAGATTATTTGAATATTGTGTGTGCAGTAATGATGATACTGAGGGAAAATTGGTGTATCGTATATACTTCATTATAGGTTACTTGGGTTTCAGATTATTCAGTTTTTTCCTCAAAAGTAGTAACGATAGATTTGTTCTTCTAAACAATGTTGCTTTAAAAACAAAAATCACAAAAATGATGATCTAATATTGTGTGGGTGAGGAAGGTTATTCATTTGATGCGCACTGTTTCATCCACGCTAAAACACTATGGACCCTCGTTTAATAGCATGCCATGTTGAATCAATTACCTATATGTAGTTGAATTCATTTTTATTCGCAGTTATTTTTTGTTTAAGTGAATGACACCTGAAATAGTTCATATCGTCGAAAACCTCATCTCTGTTATTTTTCCGCTTTATTCGTATTTACGATTGTTGTGTATTTGTTCGTTTAATAATTAATAATACGAATATATTCAGTACTTTAGTTTATTTAGAAACGTACATAACTCGTACAAACGCATGTTCTATACTCTAACCTCAAAACCTCAGGCACACACACCAAAAGCAGTGTTGCCATAACATCTCCCCCTTTTAATAAAGGTAATTATAATATAAGCAAAAACGTAAATTATAAAATAAACGAAACAAACTATTATTAATAAGTTTATAAATTTAAACGTTGAACTGGTCGCCTTGTCCGGGCGGACCGTCGAAGAATTGGTTGGGTTGGCGTTGCCGCCTCACCACGATCACTGGGGACTTCTGACGAACCCAAGGTGGTATTGTCAGACGACTCGTTTTTAATGAAAGGACCCAAATTTATGGCCGTTGGGGTCGTTGGAATGTCCTTCCCAACTGGACGCATTTGTTCGAGATGTCGCCGTTGAGATCGGCCTTCCGAGTTAACGACATAGTTGAAGGGACCTTCTCGCTCGCTGACTTGTCCGAATATCCATTTCTTTGAACGGTCGTTGTACGAGCGAATGGCTACGTGGTCACCTATCTCATAATTAGGGATCTTACATCCTCCGGCCTTCCGAAATTTGTTCTCTGTGTTTTCGCGCATGTTTGGTTTGATTAAATCCAACTTCGTTCGAATTTCTCGTCCAAGAAATAGCTTAGCTGGCGTTTCACCCGTAGTAGAGTGGGGTGCGCGACGGTATGATAGTAGGAATTTATTGACCTTCTCGTCGAGCGTTCCAGGAAATTGTCGTAAGGACCGTAGACTATCCTTTAACGTTGCGACATAACGCTCCGCTTGGCCATTAGAAGCTGGATGGAAAGGGGCCGACGTGATGTGTTTAATACCACGTAGTTGTAAAAATTCTTGAAAATCGTTTCCCGTGAAGGTCGGGCCGTTATCGGTTACAATAGTACGCGGATTGCCGAATCGTGAAAATAATCCGTCTAAAACGGCGCTAGTTTTTAAAACAGTGATTTGCGTCATAACGAATACTTCAGGCCACTTGGAATAAGCATCCACCACGACTAGAAAATTTCGTTCGAAGAATGGCCCCGCGAAATCCATGTGTATTCGGTGCCAGGGCGATATCGGGTACTCCCAAAAATGCGCAGACAAATGATTAGGCGCTTTCGAAACTGCCATACACGCCGGACAGTTTCTTACCATCGATTCGATATCTGAATCAATTTTCGGCCAATACGCAAACGATCGTGCTAGATTCTTCATTCTTACTACTCCAATATGGCCATCATGTAGCTCGTTTAAAATGTGTGGACGATATTTACTCGGAATATAAACGCGTATACCATAAAGGATGCATCGGCCTTGAAGGGTAAATTTTCCGTCGCTACATTCGCCGCTGCGGAGTTGTTCGTATAGAGTTTTCATATCAGGATCAGCGAGAGTCTCCATACCGATGTCTTTAGCTGTTACAGTAAAGTTGTTCACTTGTGCAAGCTGATATATTTCTGCTTGATCGATAGATTCGGAGCTAGCTGGCTCAAAAGGGAAGCGGGATAAAAAATCTGCATTCGCGTTGTCCGCTGATTTTCGATATTTGATATCGAAGGTAAACATTTGTAAATACAATGCGTAGTGTTGTAAACGGGTGACACTTAAAGGTGGTAGTTTTTTACGCGGTCCAAAAATATGTACTAACGGTTGATGATCTGTTATGAGGGTGAATTTCCGACCGAAAAGATAATGTGCGAATTTTTCAACGCCCCATTTTATCGCTAAGGCTTCGCGATCTATTTGGGAATAGTTCCGTTCGGCGCGATTCAAGGAATGAGAAGCGAACAAAATTGGTCGTTCCATTCCATCAACTTGATGGGCCAGTACAGCGCCTATTCCTACTGGGCTAGCGTCGACAGAGAGTAGAACTGGTAAGGTAGGGTCGTATCGCATAAGAATACGTTCAGAAGCGATTTCGGATTTTATTGAGTCGAAACTTCGTTGGCATTCATCAGTCCATTCGAAGACGGTTGCGTTGCGGGTTAGATTATTCAATGGTTCAGCCATCGTTGCTAGATTTGGACAAAATCTAGAATAAAAGGTAACTAACCCTAGGAAGGTCTTTACTTCTGATTCATTTTCCGGGTTTCGGGCATTCACAATCGCGTTGACCTTTTCGTTGGTTTTATGAGTGCCTTGTTGATCGATTTTAAACCCTAGGAACTTGACTTCTTCTTGTAGGAGTTTACATTTTTCTCGGTTTAGATGAATGTTGTTACGTTTACAAATTTCTAGGACTTGACGGAGACGATTAATGTGTTCGGCGTCGTTTTGGCCTGTGATAATAATGTCGTCGTGGACCACGCATACGCCATCTAAATTGAAAACGGAGTCCATGTAACGCTGCCATAAAGCTGGCGCGGCACTTACACCGTAGAAAAGCCGCGTAGGCTGGAAAAGCCCTCGATGCGTGTTTAACGTAAGCATCTTGGAAGACTCGTCGTCAACCGGTAAATGGAGGAACGCAGTACGGACATCTAAAGTCGAAAATTTTTTTCCTCCGGTCAGGCTGGCGGATACTTCGTCATACCCTTTAAAAGGGTGCTGCGTAACGTCGATTTGTGGATTTACTGTACCGCTATAATCACCGCATAGACGGACAGATAAATCGGGTTTGACGACGGGTACCGATGGAGAAGCCCAATCCGAAAATTCGACTGGTTTTAATACACCTTCTTGAACTAAGGAGCAAATCTCCTTTTCAATCGCTGGTTTAAGCGACCATGGCGGAGTTCGTGCTTTTTGAAAAATTGGCTTACAGCCTGGCTTGGGATGCAGTGAACACGTATAGTTTTGAACGGCTCCAACTTTTTTCGAAAACGTAGGTTGAAATTCGTTTAATAGATTACTTACGGTTTCGTTTGCTGTTGTCGAGAGGGATTTTACTTCCGTAATATTGGCAAAATCGAGTAGGTCGAACGCTAACATCCATTCTCGACCAAAGAGTGTATCGTAGTCTTCTTTCACGACGAATAAGTCTAAACGCCTTTTTTTCCCGCGAAACGAAACGTTCACTTCTGCTACACCAATAGGTATGTCATATTACCTCTAAAATCGCGTAAACGTACAGGAGTAGGACGTAGAACCGTATTTGGAATTTCGTCGAATTTCTCTTGAGCTATAACGGTTGGTTTGCTACCTGAGTCAATTTCCATAGGAATAGTTTTCCCATTGATATTTACGTTTACCATGATTGGAGGACAGCCATCGGTGACGTTGCTGCGAAGGACTTTAATAGGGTAAATATCATCGAAGTCCTCTTCTTGAAGCTGTTTTACCGATGAGTTTTTCGGCCGTTGGGTACCTTTTTTGAAACTTTGGGTCGGAGCTTGCGAATCTCGTTTTCTGAAACAAACTTCGACGACGTGTCCATCTTTATCACAGAAGGTACAATGTAAATTTCGTACACGACATGACCTCGTGAAATGGTTCTTTCCGCACTTATTACATTTAATTACGGACGAATTCGGCGATGTATTCGCTTTTGCCGTTTGAGGGGTGGAAGGGTAACGCGATTTGAATTTATTGAGCTTTTTCACTTCGAACGACGATTCCTTTGGCTTAAGCATCATCTCTGTAGCACCGTTGAAAGCTTTTTCCATCGCCAAAGCAAGGTTTAGAACTTTCTCGAACGGTACGTCGTCTTCTTCAAAGAGACGGTCGAGAATTTGCCTGGAGTGAATTCCACTGACAAAAACGTCGCGTAGCATAGCGTCGAGCATTTGAGCATTATAACCACAATTGGCTGCTAATTTGCGTAATTCGGATACGTAGGTTGCTAACGACTCACCTTCGTGTTGTTTCCGGTTTAGGAATTGGTGTCGGCTAACGATGATGAGAGGTTTTGGCGACAGATGCTTTCGTAGAATTGTTGTTACCTCTTCGAAAGATTTTTGGTCGAACGTCTCTGGATATAGCAGCGATTTTAATAGCGTGAAATGCTTCGGGCTAAGTAGCGAAATTAACATTTTTACTTTCGCCTCGTTCTTTATACCTTGAAGGGTAAAGTATGCGTTCAAGCGGTCTAGATAGTCGTCGAACGACTCGGCCGTTTCATTGAATTTTTCGAAGAGCAAGTGCGGCTTACCGTTGTTAGGTGATGAGCTGCTCACTGATGCGGTAATCGCCGAGAAATTTTCTCTCAATGCGGCCGTCTGTGCGTTCAAAGCCGCTATAAGTGGCGCGAGGTCCACTTCAGCCATATTGCGAACGACGCGAACACAAAACGTTGGGATGACGGAAAATAAAAGTTTTACATATTGATATTATCATTTTTAGACTCGAAAGCACATTAGCACAACTACCGACTGCGCCATTTGTTGTGTATTTGTTCGTTTAATAATTAATAATACGAATATATTCAGTACTTTAGTTTATTTAGAAACGTACATAACTCGTACAAACGCATGTTCTATACTCTAACCTCAAAACCTCAGGCACACACACCAAAAGCAGTGTTGCCATAACAACGATTTACATATTCTATAACCTGAAAAACAAGTGATGACATGTTTCATCGCAAATTACTCAAGTGTGACGGTATTCCACTAAGAAATGAAGGGAAAAAACACGGGTTTTTTGTACAGTAAAAAATGAACATTTTAACCCAGTGTATTTTTCGATTTACATTTGCTACAAGGTGAAATATTTGCGAGTAAATGTGAAATTTCATTACACTTGAGGGTCTTTTCTACGTACACGATTGCAAATGGGTTTGCCTTCTAAATGACCATTTTCGTACATCTTTGATTCTTAAATACTACTTATCTGTTTCACTTGAAATTTGATATCCTCTCTAAAATACTTCAAAAAAGCAATTGCTTCAAAACTCAATTAAGAATAATGAACAAATAATTAAAAAAAAAAAAAGTTACAGTCAGTAATTCGTACTGGAATCATGCATGACAAACAAAAATCTCCCTCTAAAATTGTAGTCACAAAATGCACTGATATCGGAGGGAAACTCAAGCTCACTTCTTGATACTCTTCAAAGATGAACTAAAATGATATTTATTGAGATGAAAGCGTTTCTTGTGTGCCATCTTTCGTTGTTAGGAATTTTGTTATTCTAACCGATGTTTAGAAAATAGCATTCTTCGCTGATTGAACGATCTCGAAAGGTATTGGTTGAGATTGAGAACATAAATGAGATACTAAATTTCTCTCTTGGTAACCTTCTATTTAAAAAAAATAAGACCTTTCTAGGTCAATTTGGTAAGGAGATGAATAACATTCAAGAAATTTCATAACGAAAACTTCCTCAAAAAGTGGTGTGCGTTTGTGACTCACTCTTTCGTATGTAATCAAAAACGAAAAATTTGAACCATTTGCCTACTCTTCAGCCCCCCCCCCCTCCAAATTTGAGTGATCCGCCATTTTGAAATTTAGAAATACGAAAAATAGTTTACTTCCTAATCTCAAACATACTGAGTATATGTACAAAATTTCATAAGAATCGGTCAAGCTGTTTCAGAGGAGTTTGGCAACAAACACCGTGACACGAGAATTTCATATATCCCTGTTGAGTGAAACTTCGCTTATAAATACGCGGCTAAAATCGCGGCGACTTTTCAGGACAAACGCGTTTTTTTTTTGTCGCTCATGAAGTCGCCCATTTGTTCGCCTATAAATCGCGTATACGCATCGCGTCTCATTTAAATAGCTACTGCGCATATTTGTACGCATATAATGTCGCCTATTTTATCGCGTAGCGTATTTTCACGCGATTTCTTTTGCTGTGTGAAATTATAATCTTTTTTTTTGTATCACGGCGGGTTGTTGTGCAAAATTGCACTCGTTTTTCAATAAATTCTCGATCATTATTTCGGTCATTATATTACACTACTTCCAGTAATGAATTAAAAATTATCAGTGAAATGATAATTATAATGAACGAAATCATAATCTAGAATTCATGATTAAAAAAAAAAAAGCGTTTAAATTGTTATGATATTATAGTAAATTATTATTTTAAATATTCAAAACCATTAAAAAAGAAGAAAAAATATTTATTTTTAAATCAAAACGTAAAAAAAAAATACATAATAATATATAGGTATGTGTTGAAATTTTTCGAATGGTAAAGTAATATCTGAAACAAAAATGGGGAAAAAAAAACAAGAAAATCAAAAAAATGATGAAAGAAATCGAAAATTAACCTTAATATGTTTATGTACCAGCAACGGCTCTGCTTTTGTTTCTTTCTATAGGGTGTAGGAGTACGTTCAAAGTTTTTATTTTCACCTTCTTCTTCGTTACCTATTTAGGAAATTACAGCAGGTTAAATTCTAAGTTTCATACTTCTCGCCACTCTTTCTCCATCAAAATAATATTCCATATAATCTGATCTATACCATGCGTATAGGTGATTTGAGTACAATCAGCGCAAAAATCTCGTTTTTTGATAACATAATAAGAGTTAAACTACAATTTCTAAATAAGAAATTACTTTAAAAATTACTTCAATGAATTTTAAGGCTAATAAATTCATTTCAACTGCGTTACAACTTTTTGCATTTGAAAAAATCAATTTCAAATAATTTGAAAAGAGATTTTTTCGCTTATTGTACCCGAATCACTTGGACGCACGGTATAATTATACAAACCATCCAGATTCACGTATGTATGTAGATTAATAAATACATTGTATCTAACTGATTTTAACGTACCCAAGCGCCAAATTATCTTCATCTACAAAAAAGTATTCATCATTTCATTTCTTTTCATTTCTTTTTACAGGATTAAGAAATTAACGCATAAATAATTGTTTCTCTATGATTTCAATCCATGACGTACAAGATTATGAATGTTTTTAAGCTTCTAAGTGAGCGGTTATACTGGAGCGTAGCGAAGAGAACGTAGCTGAGCGACGATATGTTGGTGGGCAGGAGCGGTGAGGGGGGAAGCAGAGCGTAGCCGCGATTTGAAGAATGGTATTTACCATTCTTTAACGCGCTGCTACCCACATTATCATCATCTGATGTGTGCACATGAGTTGACTGGACTGTTGAATTTTTTAATTATTTATTTATTATGGACTGTTTATTGTTCATGATTGAAAAAAGTTATAAAAACATTACAAACTTAAATTTTGAAGTTATAAAAACAAACTGATAATCTGCTGATAAAAACAGGATGTTGCGTCGCGCGCTCGTGCCACTATAACCAGCATAATATTTTTGCATCGAAGGGACGTATCGTCGCTCAGCTACGTTCTCTTCGCTACGCTCCAGTATAACCGCTCACTAACGTTTCATTCCAGTTAATTTTGCAATACTGATTTTGGAAGAAATGAATGTAAATCAATCAAATAACTAGTAAAAAAGTATTCAAATCATAGAATTTGAGTTACCAAAGTCTTAAATAATTCATTATATCATTATGAAGTCAAACAAAATGAAATTGTTGATATTTTTTTTCCTGAAAGAGAATTTTGCGCTCGGGTGTGTTAAAATCAGTTAGACATCGTGTACAGGACTAAAAATGAAAAAAATAAAGTAAAATAAATGAATAAATATGAATTACTTACTGTTTTTTTGATATGATTGTTGGCAAATTTTAAACTCACGCACTTATGAATAAAATATGAAACAACAATGAACTATCAATGTAATGCGGAAAGAAGGAACTCTATATAGCCATAATGCATTAGTTCATGCTGTTTAAACGCGACTTTTAAGCGCGTATGGGCGAAGTTTGACCCAACTGGGTATTAACAGTGTTTTCACGAGGCTTTTTTACAAGCTGCTTGTAACTAGCATAGTGTAAACCCTTTACAAGCTCGATAGTTAGCTAATAAGATTGTAACAAGCTCGAGTTGAAATATTTCAACTTGAGCTTGCACAAGCTGGGCTTGTAAAGCGTTTCTTATCAATCTTATCGCAGTACGAAGTTATTTTTAAATGAATTTTTGAAAATATTTCAAAAATGAGTCGTATTTGTAACGAGTTGTTGAAGTCACAAATTGTTCTTTCACGTCTTCAATTTTGGAGGAGGAGGATAGAGCGCTAAAGATAGTGTGGTATGCTTGAGTAAAAAAATGACAAATCAACTTGGCGGTATTAATTCCTTATGAGTCGTGATTCGTGTTACCAGCGCTAAAACATTTAATTCATCCAGCATCAGCTCAAAGTAATCAACGAAATTGACATATTTCTTTTTTAATTGAATATCATTTTAGTTTTAGTAAGGCACAAGCGACAAGTTTACTAGTTATGTGTGAACGCTAAAATTTTTACATGCTCGTAGCTAGAATCAGCGCTTGCAAAAAAGCAGCTTGTATGCTTGTAAAAAAGCCTAGTGAAAACCCTGTTATTAGAAATCAGAATAAGATGCGCGCGTCGATTTTGAATTGAGTTTTATGAGTTCTGAAACTTTGGTAAATTTTAATCACACCTACAGCCCTTTAAACTTAATCAATCAATCTGAAAGTTTGTGTAATTATTAATTACAGTATAGAAAGGTGCCGTTTCTATGAAACGAAACAGTTCGAATAATCGATGTTTAGTGAGAAGGATTACAAATTCCATCATTTCGTCAAAACTCCAAAAGTTTTAAGGTCCCTAGATCTAGTTGTGATTAACGGTTTGAGCTAAAATTTTCTATGGTCAAAGTGACATCACTTTGCACATTCCTCAGAAGTGCATCTAATGTCACGGTAATGACACCACAATGGCTAACGGAATGTATAATTTCATAGGTTTTCTTGGAAACAAATTTTTAAAATGATGCCACTTTACCTGTAAACATCAAGAAAATGAGGCTACTACGACCGTAGACCAAAAAAAATTTTTTGTATGAAAAATAGAATATTAGTGGTAAAGTGGCATCACCCAAGTAACCACACCAGTGACGTAATAACACATAGCTGAATCGATGAGCAATGTGATGGTAAAGTGGCATCAAAAAAAAGATGCCACTTTGTAAAAAAGATGTCACTTTACCTGTAGACGACGAAAAATGATGTCACTTTATCCATAGATAAATCTATATATAAATCCAAATAAATTGTAAACGAATTACTTGATAAACGACGAAAACTTTAACTTCTGAATAATGAGATTTTCTATGGGAATGCTCGCTAATTAAGTAGCTAGTTCGCAGACAACATCAAACTGGTTCTGTCAATCATCATTGTTCAAGTGCAATTCATTATTGTATTTTGTAATCGTTATTGTTCGATTAAATTTTCAATCTATTGCTCACTTCTAGATGTCGCCAAAGAAATGGTCCAAGAACACATTTGGGTGGGCAAGGGCCGAAGTTCTTGGTGCTTTAGTCAATGCCGTGTTCCTTGTAGCATTATGTTTCTCTATAACAGTTGAAGCTTGTAAACGGTGAGTATTTCGTAAATTGTAATATTAATGATGCAAATTGATACTTTTGATAAGTCTATATCTTAATAATCTTAATATAATATATAATACTAGTAATCTATACCCATCCTTCGGACGGGGTGGTTAAGCATGTGCTTCTTTATACACAGAAAGGGGTTTTTTTATCTTTATTGTCAACTTCTTCGATGGTAATAGTTCTTCTTTGCTTTGTTTTGCAAATTATTAAAGGAAAAAAAAAATTGAAATCACGATGGTAGATTCTATCATTTCTTTAAGCAAAATTTTTTAAAATTGAAAACTAAATTTTAGTCAATGTTATTTTTAATTTTTTTTTC